>LOJH01011502.1:0-21429 GCA_001685095.1 Ellobius talpinus
TTATCTCTGGAGGCCAGATGCATGACTCATGACAAACCCTACCTTGTTCATCCCTGACTACGCCCTTCTGGCCTGGGACAAGCCCTGACTTGTTTCTTAAGCCTTGCAATATGGCATTACTGCTGTTAGCATTAAAAGGGGGGTATTTCTTTCTTTTCCTCTTCACACACAGCCTCCTTCCAGGGGCCACCATCACAATCATCCCTCAACCAGACCCTTCACACTTAGACAACAACAGTTCAGAAATAAAACTTCTGCCCAGTCCCAGAGAAGACTGGATGCTGGTGAGACCTGCCCTGCATTGACTTATGAATTTTGAATTTTTCCAGTTCTGAGCATTGAACCTAGGGACTTCCATATATAGGCCAGCATTCTATCACTGTGGTATCCTACTGTGTTTTGTTTTTAAATAGAAATATCTCCCATGGTTTCAGGCATTTGTACACTTGGTCACCAGTTGGCGGCACTGTTGGGAGGTATGACGTGGCTGCAGGAAGCCTGTCATTGGGGGTGGGCTTTAAGATGAAGGAGCCTTGCCTGTTTTCAATCCTATTCATACAGGCAGCACAAGGTGTAAGCGCCCAGCTTCCTGCTCCTGCCACTCGCCTGCCACTTGCTGCCAGACTCTCAGACACGATGGACTCTGATTCCTCTGAACTTGTGAGCCCAAACTTTCTTCTGTGCGTTGCCTTGGTCATGGAGATTCATCACAACAATAGAAAGTAACTAAAGAAAGGTGTCAGTACCAGACAGTGGGCTGCTGCTATGAGGGAACTGATCGTGGTTGTTTTCTTTCGTTTGGATTTTTTGTGGGGGGTGGGGGTGGAGGACTGTGGAAGACTAGAAAAGTGGTTAAATGCTGTAAGCAGAGTGGAATGGGCTGTTCTGGAATCTCAGAAGAGAGTTCTGGGAGCAACGAGGACTGTAGAGGCTCAGCTCAAGCGATTTCAGAGGGGAATGTTAGCAGCTAGGCAAGAGGCCATTCCTGTGACATTTGAACAAAGAATGTGCCGGCCTTCTGCACTTGTCCTAAGAACTTGCCTGAGGCTAAATTAATTGGCAAGGGACTAATTTCTTTAGTAGAGGCAAGTTCAAGACAGTATACTATTGAATCTGTGGTATGGATACTATTAACTGCTCTGCGGGTCTACAATCAAAAAAGAGGCAGTGAGGCAGGGAGAACTACAAAACACACAGTGTGACCAGAAAGAGAATACCAGGAGACTTAATGGTACAGCCAAGGCTTCTGCTGAATGGTAAAGGGATCAGGAGAGGCCTCGGGTCTGCACTGGAATAAAGGGATGGGTACCTCGGGATGAGACCACACACAGCCAAGCTTCCAACTTGTCAAAGAACCTGAGCTGGTTTCTGCTCCTAAAGCATAGCTGAATAAAAGCTCTGCCCATGGGATTCAAGGGGTGAGGTCCCTCCAATCTGGCAGCTGGCCTTGGCAGTGTCCTCTACGTGGTACTGGCTTTAGAGGCACAAAGGATGCGAGAGAGAAGGGGTTGTGTTTTCCCATGGCAATAAGAAGTAAACTAAACATCCAGTGGCCCTTATCATTGACCTTGGTGGCCACTCAGTACTGTGTATTTGTTTACTATGCAGATCTTAAGGGAATCTGAAAACTTGATTGCTATCTTTTGAATGTAGGTTTCATCCTAAAAACAAAATAAAACAAGCAAATGATAAGCAGAAGTACGCAAATAACTCTGTTATAAATAATTAACAGAATCCTAACCATGCACTGGGCTCTGCTGGAAGCACTGTGTACTGACTGAGCTCAGCCAGCATACAGCAACCCAACACACAGTCATTGTCATGATCACCATCATAGTTGTCACCATCCCTATTTTTTAATTTTAATTACGTATGCGTGTGTATATGTATGTGCACATAAGTACAGGTATTCACTAAGGCCAAATGTATCAGATCCCCCTAGAACTGTAGTTACAGGTAATTGTAAGACATGGATGCTGGAACCAAACTCGGGTCCTCTACAAGAGCAGTACATGCTCCTAACCACGGAGACACCACTCTAGTGCTTCCAGCCCTGTTTTAAAGCTGAGGAATTGATCATGGAGAAGGTCTTTGGTTTGTCATTGTCTCTGACAAGGACAGAGCCAAGCGATGAACCTGGACAGTGGGAGCCCTGAGCCCGCATCATTTTCCCCTATGCCATGCTTAGAGCATCTCTATTAGC
This sequence comes from Ellobius talpinus, assembly GCA_001685095.1. Taxonomy (NCBI): domain Eukaryota; kingdom Metazoa; phylum Chordata; class Mammalia; order Rodentia; family Cricetidae; genus Ellobius; species Ellobius talpinus. The sequence continues at coordinate 2,204 of LOJH01011502.1, forward strand.
AAATAAAGCGGTCAATCGTGTCGGTAAGGGAAACAAATCAGATTGCTGGTGTGACCAGTTTCCTGGATCAGCACAGTTCAAACAACCCCATGGGTCATCCCAGGATGATGTAAAGACAGATCCCTGCAGAGGCTTCGGGTGTCTGATAGCGTGGAGTATTTCCTGTGCTTCTGATTACAGTAATAGGCACGGAATGATCGTGTTTATACTTGCAACCTGGCATTTTATTATTAGCCCCCTGAATGAGAGTGGAAAGAGTTTTGTCACCCCAAGGTAACATGGTTCTGTGAGGAGGAAAGAGGGTGAGGTTTAGCAGCAGCTGCCATCATAAATCAGAGGGTGGCAGTTTTTCTCAGAGCTCCGGGCTCAACTCCTGGCTGTCAGAAGCTTGTAAAGGGAAGCCCCATGAGAATTTATGTAACGATGGGAAGGCTCATTTTCCTTCCCGCAGGAGCCTTTCTGGAGCAAGAAGAGGATTAGGCTGATTAGATTCTATAGGAAGAAAAAAATCCAAACCAAAGGTTCAGAGGGAGGGAGAATGTGGGTCAACTTGTGCTATTTCCCTTGCCCCCTAAAAAGTGACCTTATAAACAGAGAAGAACATGGTGGAAGAAGAATTCCACCAAATAAATGAATGATTGGGTGACTGAATGATTTAATGACTGAGTGCAATCCAGGCTTCCTCTGGGCTGGTTCTTTCAGTGTGAGAACAGTTCGATCCCAGACTGACCCAGAAATGCTGAGTGCACAACGAGGCCAATCAACAGAGTCAGCTTCTGAATATTCATCGTGCAGATGATGCTCCCAGTCACTGTGTTTGGCTTTTGTGTTTACTGATACATTTTCAAATTCACTGTGGAGACCAAAATTGTGGGGTGTCGGGGGACGGGAAGAAACTTGTACTGAAGTGAATATTCTATCTGAGCAGGGCTGTCGGGTAAAAATACTTAGAGCAAGAATGTATTCGCTGTTTATCTGAAATTCAGATCTAATGGGGCATCCTATATTTTTATATGCCAAGTCTGGCGATCTGTATCAGAGCCAGTCATGCTCAGGAGAGGGTTGAGGACAGTAGCTGGGGACATGCTACACCTGGGAGCCATAAGGAAGGAAAGCCAAAGGTGGGGTCTAAGAAACAGAGAACTGTGCAGAATGTGGAGACTGTACCAGATGACTACAGAGGTCAGGTAAGCAGAGAGACACAGGTATTGGGAGAGAAGGTGACCTGGAGGTTGCTGGAGGGAAGTATCCTCACTTTCTGGTGAAGCTATAGAGCTGGTTGTAGGATTTGACTTTATAAGGCTGCAGCTTCTGAGAAACTCTACTCAGAGTTCCCAGTAGGGCTGGGGTAGAGATCAGTGTATGTCAGAATCACCTAAAGAGTCTTAGAATTGAAGTCTATAAGCCAGGATCAGAGACACACACCTGTAACCCCATGACTTGACAGATGAGGCAGGAAAACCAGGAGTTCAAGGCCAGCCTGAGCTACTGAGCTCCTGCATCAAACAATAACAACAACAACACAAATGAACAATAGACAGAATTGAAACAAGTAAATTAAGCCATTTGGTGGTGACCCATACCTTTAATCCCAGCACTCAGGAGGCAGAAAAGTAGGTGAATCTCTGAGTTCAGGACCAGCCTGGTCTACAGAGTGAGTTCCAGGACAGCCAGGGGTACATAGAGAGATCCTGTCTCGAAAATCCAAAAAGGAAAAAGAAAAGGAACAAGAAAATGAGTGCCCTTCCCCTCTGAAGTTTGATATGAGAGAGAGAGATTGAAAATACCATCAATCTAATTTTGCATTTTTCCTGAAAATCGTGAAGGTCCACAGTTTGCCACGACTTCAAATGTCCTACGCACCGTCCATTCCCTTTCCAGCTGTTTTCTCCAGCGATCAAGTTTCATTGCTATTTTTTCATCTTATTGTGTAGATCAATGTGATCTCTCCAGAAAAGGGATCCAACCAATCTGTAAGTAGAGGCCTGCTAGAAGGAATGATGATTGAGCTAAAAATTGAAGAATCATCTTTGACAGACCGGGAAAGGAGAAATATGAATTTTCTTACCCTGCCTCTGGCATTTCGCAAGCTTTCCAAGTCATTCCCATGTGTGGCCCCTTTGGGGACTACTACTCTTTTCTAAGACAGAACACCTTTTCATTTCTTGGAAAGTCCTATATCTTGGCAAGTTTCTCCTTGCAAAGTCCACTTTTCTTTCTGTACTTGTCTAGAAAGAGATGCCATGGTGTGAGATTTGACATTTGTCACCTGCCCTAGTAAAGCTCTAAAGGGCCATGCCAAGAGCAAGTGACCCAAAATAACTAGTTGGGTCCCCTAGTCAAGACTTGTGGCTCTCACTTCAACAAGGTCTGGCTCTGAAAGGAGGGTGACCTTGGATGGTCCAGCCACCTTCGTGAGTGGAATAATCCTGAGGCCAAGGCTTCCAAGTCTCCTTGGAGCTGTCTCAGGAGAGCCAATCCAGAAGGCCAAATCAGGACAACTATACTGAGAGGGTGGGCTTAGCCTTTACCTAGCTGTCCTGCCAATGCCCCAAGAGACCTTGTCACATCTTACTGGTGTGAGCCCTGGAGATTCCAAGTGTTTGGAAAAGATTTTCTGGTTCTCACCCTTCTCATTTTACCCCTCAGTGCCTTGGAGTCAGCTCCAAGGAGTCACCTCAAGGCTCAGGGTGAGCAAAGAGGTCAGGCAGCAGCCCCAATCTACCGCCATCTTCAAATCTCTGGGACCCGAGGGAGGCCATGTTCAGCTGTTTCAAACCTAGTTCAAATACTTCCTCTGCTTCTTCCAAACTTCTTTCAAAATTCAAGGAAATGAAATCTTTCTAAACAAACTCCAGTGACAGCTTCAGTCACCTGACAGACTGCTGTTAAAGGTCAGCTTCCCTCAGAAGAAGGAAGAAGAACAAAGGACAAAATGGAGGCCTCCTTCCCAGAGACAAGCCACCTGTAAACAATCTGATGTCTTGTTTCATAAACCTTTGGGACTTTGAAGGGGTGAGTGGCTCAACTTTATGTCACCAGTTCCAATAAAACAAGCAAATAGCAACAATAAAAGAAATCACACCTAGAAGGCTGTGAATAGACTTGTAATCTCAATATTCATTCAGGAGGCAGAAGCAGGAGGGTCAGGAATTCAAGGTCATCCTTTGCTTCACGGAGAGTTCAAGGTCAACGCCAGCTGCATGAACCTAAAACCCAACACCGAAACAAGCAATAACAACAAAACACATGTAAAATACAAATTCAAAGGCTCGTGATGTGAGATCATTTTTTTTGGATTCAAGGTCATAACACACATGCATGCATAAGCACATAAATTGTTTTATTATTTCTAATTGTAATTGTATATAGCATTGCTCAATATGCATAGCAATTTCTTTTCAAGAATAGAAATATCACATGTAAAATCATGAACTCCATTGCTTCTGAGCCCTGGTTATCTATCTTTTGATGTTGTTGCTATTTTGAGACAGGATCACGTGTGGCCCAGGCTGGTCTCCAACTTGCTATATAGCCAAGAATAACCTTGAACTCACGATCAGTACTGGGTTTATATGCATGTGCCACCACACCCAAGTTTGGTCATCGACTAAGACAATGATTCTCAACCTGTAGGTAGAGACCCCTTTGGGGACCGCATATCAGATATTTACATTATGATTCATAACAGTAGCAAAATTACACTTATGAAGTAGCAATGAAATAATTTTATGGGTAGGAGGTCATCACGCCACGAGGAACTGTAAAAAGGGTGAAAGGGGTAACAGCATTAGGAAGGTTGAGAACCATTGTATTGAGATGTGTTATGATTTGTAGTATTTTTCTGGTTATGTACATCTGTGCAGTGCAGCTCTATGAGCCCTCCCACCTTGGTGGCTATGCCCTCTGTGCCTCTGTGCTTTGTTCTCTGCCTTTGGCCACCAGATGGCATTCTGGAAACATTCCCATTCTGCAAACATTTTCTGCATTCAGCTCTCCTGCAGGCTCTCAACTGGCCTCCCCCTCTGCTACCTTCCTGGGAGCAGCTTTAGAGGCTTTCTGGTAGGCAAATCTGTAGGATCTTGGACAACTTTCCTGTGATCAGCTTCTTCAGCCTGATAACTTGGCCATGCAGGGGGTGAAACAAGAGGACGTGGGTAAATCACTCAGGACAGGCTGGCAAGTCATTGCTGATCTCATGGTCCTGCCCGAGCCTTCCCAAAGCTCCTCTGGCCTCCAGAACAAGTTTTAAGGCCTTCCGGTGAGGACCCAGGCCTTTTATCATCCAGTGACCCTGGTCCCATCTTCCTTCTTCTGTACCACATAGACCCTCCAGATGCAGCACAAGGGACCATCTCTGCCCAGTCTCCATCAGTGGCCTGCTTTGCCTTTCTCTGCTCTTCCCATTGCCCTAGTGAACTACTCCTGTCCATCAGGAATGACTGAGCACTTGTCCCAAGGCACTGCTGCTGACTTTCAGACCACAGTCCACAGTGACTGCACTGGGCTCACTTTTCCATTTCCCCTACTTCCGCATTGACCGTAAGCCCCTTGGGGTCATGGTCTCTTTGCTGCCTGGTGTAGCAGTAGGACTAATAAGGGTCAGACAGTGAGGCCATCATGTGGGCTGTCACCAGAGGACAATGAGCATCCACTGCATTCCCGTGCTCTGAGGGGAACCACATGGCTCCCCTTTTAGTATATATAGGCTGCGTCTTGCCTACCCAGAGCTAAGAGAGACCAGACAGAGGAAGAAAAAATGAACAAACGAACAGAAGCAGAAGGGTAAATGCATGACTGACTTCTCATTTGCATCTGAACCATTAAACCTGCAAGATGAGAAAGAGAAATTGGTGGTCCCTACCTGCTGAATGCTTCCTGCCAGGCCCCACACTCAGGCCTCCATGGGTATCGCTTTTCCATTCTTACTATAAAAGACAGATGGCAGTCACACTCTCAGAGAAGGAAGCTAGGCTCAGCGACTTAATCATTTGTGCTCTAAGTGTGCGAGGGTCTGGCCGTCCCTAAAGTTGTGCCCTAGGAAATGGCCCTATGGACTTAGGACCCCCACCAAGGCTTAGTGGGCTCAGTGAGATGGTTGAGTAACCTCCAGGAGTGAATGCAGGATGGAAGGAGAGAAAGGGCAGAGGGAAGGGGAGGAAATGCATGTGGCTACCCCTCAGCCACCCCAAGCCTGCCTGCCATGGATTTCCATGCCAACAAGCCCTGAGTGGTGTCACTGTGTCCAAATGGAGCATCTCTGGCCCCAAGGACTCAGCAGTAGACACTCATCTCTGGGAAGCTGACCTTAATTTCCACAGTTTCAAATGCTTTACAGACCTCCAGAATAAACCTACATAAGGCTGAGGCATAAGGCTGAAAGGCTATTGGAGGCCACAGAAGGGGGAAAACAGAAGTCACAAGGCCACACAGCCAGCCTGCCGACTCCTCCGCCTTCCTGCACCTCGCCTAACTGACAGGATGAGTGGGAGCGAGGGCTCACCGTCAAACCAGGGCTGGTAGCGGAGACAGGGCGGCCGAGGTTCACAGGACTCATAAACAAAAGTGTGCTGAGAAGAATGGGAGGAAGGGAGGAAAGACGGATGAAAGGGAGAAGAAGGTGTGGGAGAAGGAAACGTGAAAGGTTTGAGACAGAGGCTGGGGGTTCCCCAGACAGGGACTCAAGTTGGACCAGATGCAGAGAACAATGGATCCCAAGAATCTCAGGAAGGGGAGCGGGGAGGGGAGCCTTGCGGTCAGATCAGACAGGTCTTTCCTTCATTACAGCTTCTGGTAGAGCCACCGGCACCCTCAGGGGTCAGTGTGAGCCATGGCCAATGTGAGAGCTGCTGCTGCAGGTGGAATGAGCTGTATCTACTACAATACCCTTTACCCAAACATGTCTGTGATTTGGGACCAGGACCAGGCCAAGGGATTTTGCACATTATCTCATTCAAGCCTCACAGGTACCTGCAGGGAGGACAATTATTCGCCTCCACACCCCACCGTGAAGATGAAGGAACAGGGGCTCAGGGAAGTTAAGTTAGAAGACCCAGCTGAGAAGCAGCAAAGTCAGCATTTGAACCCATGCCACTTTAGCTCCCGTGACTTTTCTACTAATAATAGCTGCTTCTCAGAGAGACAAGCCTGAGGGCAAAGTTGAGGCGGAGAGTCCAACCAGAAGGTAGAAGAATGGGGGAAGAAGGCGAAAGGGGAAAAGGGAGATGAGGAAGAGAGATGGGGGAGCCTGAAGTGCCCTAGAGGGGCATCAGCATAGGTCCCGAGTTCTTTGCTCACCTGGCTACACAGTGGCTCCCTGTCCCTCATTGGCTGCCTTGCTGGTGGACAGCACCTTCCCATTCAGCCAGTCCCAGGAGCCCTGTCCTCATCCTCTTCAGCGACAGGCCTCTCAGCCTCACAGGAAATGCTCCTTCTCTAATTGCCATTGAAAGTCCCAGCCCTCCCTTTTCCTGTAGGTGGGGTTTCCATAGGAAAAAGCTGCTTCTCTGCTTCCCCAGCCTAGTGACTGTTAGGAAGTTAGATCCCTACATCTCGCTTTCCTAGGTCAAGTCTCAGACCGGTTCCTGCCCATCACTGCTAAGTGAACCAGCTGGCGCTGCTGGGGAGCAGGGATCTCCTCTAGCAATTCATCTGTTTGGGGACCACTCGGATCACTTTTCGCAGAGATGGCCTTGCTTGGGAATCCTGCTTCTTCCAGCATCTTCTAATTATGTGACAAAGTTGTACCAGCAGATCTGAAGCAGGAGATCCAGGCTGATCGAGCCATCCAGGAACGTGTCCTGCCTCTGAAGACCTCCAGCCGGTCGAGTCTAGCCCTCCCTGCGGTGAGCATGATGCTACTTCTGCCATTCCTGCTAGGGCTCCTGGGGCCAGGCAGCTTCTTATTCCTTTCAGGGGGTTGTCAGGAGGTGGCCACTCTCTTGGTGAAATTCCAAGTGACAGAGGAAGTGCCGTCTGGCACAGTGATAGGGAAACTGTCCCAAGAACCGGGAGTGGAGGAGAGGCGTGGGAAGGCAGGAGATGCCTTCCAGATCCTGCAGCTGCCTCAGGCACTGCCTATTCAGATGAACTCTGAGGATGGCCTGCTCAGCACTTCCAGGCGGCTGGATCGGGAGCAGCTATGCCAGCAGCAAGATCCCTGCCTGGTGTCCTTTGACGTGCTTGCCACAGGAGCTTCAGCTCTGATTCATGTGGAGATTCAGGTACTGGACATCAATGACCACCAGCCAGAGTTTCCCAAGGGTGAACAGGAGCTGGAAATCTCCGAGAGTGCCTCTCTGTACACACGAATCCCCTTGGACAGAGCTCTTGACCAAGACACTGGTCCTAATAGTTTGTATTCCTACGTCCTGTCTCCCAGTGAACACTTTGCCCTGGATGTTATTGTGGGGCCCGATGAGACCAAACATGCAGAACTTGTGGTGGTGAAGGAATTGGACAGGGAAGTCCACTCATTTTTTGATCTGGTGCTGACTGCCTATGACAATGGGAATCCCCCTCAGACAGGCACCAGCATGGTCAAGGTCAATGTCTTGGATTCCAATGACAACAGTCCCGTGTTTGCTGAGAGTTCACTGGCCCTAGAAATCCCAGAAGACACTGCCCCTGGAACTCTTCTCATAAACCTGACTGCTACAGACCCAGACCAAGGACCCAACGGGGAGGTAGAATTCTTCTTTGGCAAGCATGTGTCTCCAGAGGTGATGAATACCTTTGGTGTAGATTCCAAGACAGGCCAGATCATTCTGCGCCAAAACCTAGACTATGAGAGGAATCCTGCCTATGAGGTGGATGTCCAGGCAAGGGACCTGGGTCCCAATTCCATCCCAGGCCATTGCAAAGTTCTCATCAAAGTTCTGGATGTCAATGACAACGCTCCGAGCATCCACATCACATGGGCCTCCCAGACGTCACTGGTGTCAGAAGATCTTCCCAGGGACAGTTTCATTGCTCTTGTCAGTGCAAAAGACTTGGACTCAGGAAACAATGGTCTGGTCCACTGTTGGCTGAACCAAGAGCTGGGCCATTTCAGGCTGAAAAGAACTAACGGCAACACATACATGCTGCTCACCAACACCACACTGGACAGAGAGCTGTGGTCCACATACACTCTCACCGTGTTCGCCCAAGACCAAGGACCCCGGCCCTTATCAGCTGAGATGGAGCTGCGAATTCAGGTCGGTGATGTCAATGACAATGCCCCCGTGTTCGAGAAGAGCCGGTATGAGGTCTCCACTTGGGAAAACAACCCACCTTTTCTTCATCTCATCACCGTCAAAGCTCATGATGCCGACTTGGGCATTAATGGAAAAGTGTCATACCGTATCAAGGACTCCCCCATTTCTCACCTAGTAGCTATTGACTCTGAAACAGGAGAAGTCATTGCTCAGAAGTCACTGGACTGTGAACAGATGGCAGGCTTTGAGTTCCAGGTGATAGCAGAGGACGGAGGGCATCCCCAGCTTGCATCCAGCATCTCTGTGTGGGTTAGCCTCTTGGATGCCAATGATAATGCCCCAGAAGTGATTCATCCTGTGCTCAGCGAAGGCAAAGCCACTTTTTCAGTGCTTGTAAATGCCTCCACGGGGCACCTTCTGTTGCCCATCGAGAATCCCAATGGCTTGGAGCCAGCAGTTATTGGTACACCAATGGCTACCCACAGCCCCTGGTCTTATCTTTTGGTGACGATTGTGGCAAGAGATGCAGACTCGGGGGCCAATGGGGAGCTCCTCTACAGTATTCAAAGTGGGAATGATGCTCATCTTTTTGTCCTCAGCCCCTCCTTGGGGCAGCTATTGATTAATGTCACCAATGCCAGCAGCCTCATTGGGAGTCAGTGGGACCTGGGGATAGTAGTAGAGGACCAGGGCAGCCCCTCCTTGCAGACTCAAGCTCTGTTGAGGGTTGTGTTTGTCACCAGTGTGGACCACCTAAGGGACTCTGCTCATGAGCCTGGAGTCCTGAGCACACCAGTGCTAGCAATGATCTGCCTGGCTGTGCTGCTGGCCATCTTTGGGTTGATCTTGGCTCTGTTCGTGTCCATCTGCCGGACGGAGAGAAAGGATAATAGGGCCTACAACTGTCGCGAAGCTGAGTCCACGTACCGCCACCAGCCCAAGAGGCCCCAGAAACACATTCAGAAGGCAGATATTCACCTGGTGCCCATGCTCAGAGCCCAGGAGAATGAGGTTGATGATGTTAAATCATCCCATAAAGATACCAGTAAGGAGGCATTGATGGAGACAGGCTGGGACTCCTACCTGCAGGCCCCCTTCCACCTCACACCAACCTTATACAGGACCCTGCGTAACCAAGGCAACCAGGGAGCACTGGCAGAGAGCCAGGAGGTACTGCAGGACACCTACAACTTTCTTTTCAATCATCCCAGGCAGAGGAACACCTCCCGAGAGAACCTAAGCCTTCCTGAGTCCCCACCTGCCCTGGGCCAGCCATACTCAAGGCCTCTGCAGCTGCCTGGCAGCCCCATAGCGAGGCTGGCTGGAGGCCAGGGCAGTAAGGAGGCCCCACAGAGCCCGCCAGCCTCCTCTGCAACCCTGAGACGGCAGCGGAATCTCAACGGCAAAGTGTCTCCTGAAAGACAGCCTGGTCCTCACCAGATTCTGAGGAGCCTGGTCCGGCTGTCTGTGGCTGCTTTCGCGGAACGGAACCCCGTGGAGGAGCTCGCTGGGGATTCTCCACCTGTACAGGTACCTATGGCATGGGCAGCTGTTTTTCTGTTCACTTCCCCCCACCCCAGAACACCACCAAGAGCAACAGATACCCTCGTTTCCCATATTTACCCTTAGACTCACCCAGCATATTGTGATGTAGAACTTAAGGGCTGGGGTCAACAGATCTTAGCTGTGTGGTCCTGGGAGTGTTTCTGAGCCTCAGTTTCCTTGATGGTGAACTGGGAATGGCAGTGAGAAATGTGTGTGTGCCTTACAGAGTTGTCCTGATCAGTTAATTCCTGTAAAGTACTCATGCGTGCCTGGCACAGGTGGACACACAGCAAACACAGCAAAGGTAGTGATTAGAAATAAGACCTTTGGAATAAGGTTGCCTGGGTTCAAATCCTGGCTCTACCTCTTTCCACCTGTGGTTCATAGAGAAGTTACTCAGCTTATAGTTAGAGGTACCCACTTTAGCAGCATGCTCCCCGCAAGACTGCAGGAAAACAAAATGAATCGATCCCTGGCAGCCATGCCTGGACAGCAGTGTCTGCGTGGACTGTAGTGTCCCCTCCAGAAAGCACCTCCCCATGCCTGCTCTCAAACTGTCGTGTCTAGACAACCTCCCTTGAAACAGTCAGGCCTGGGTAACACTCCCTCAGGGGACTTGCCTGAGACCCCAGAGCGTACCAGCTGCAGAGACAGGGGAAACAACTGTCTAGTGAGGCAAATCCCAGTTCAAACACAACAGTTTAGAACTGGAGAGTGTAGGGAATGACCTTTAACTGTGGAGTCTCATTTTCTTCATCTACGAAATGGGAATTCCGAAGTCAAGCTCTCTTGGTCTCTGCTGCTCTGGAGGGAAGGATTAATGTGATGATGAGGGGCCGTCTGTTTCATGCCTCGGGGTTTACTAACCACAGATGGGAGGTCTTCTCAGGGATGGCCCTAACTACATCTCTGACGTCTGGACAGCTTCCACTGCGCAAGGCTGAGCATCAGAGACAGAGACATATTTTTGTTGGGCCAGACAATCAGCTCAGGTTTCTCATGGAGCAGGGACACAGCTTCTTTTCCAACCCCTTTCCTAGGAAGCCACTTGGAGGTAGTTTAGCTTTTCTCTTAGGAACCTCACCCTGGGCCTCCCTGCAAACCCATAGGGGACTACAGCCAACTACTTCATTCTTTCACTCGTTCATTCACCAGAGGCTTTCAGGATGAACTCTCCTTTCGTTTTGTTTTGGTTTTGGTTTTTCGAGACAGGGTTTCCCTGTGTAGCTTTGGAGCCTATTCTGGAACTCTCCCTGTAGACCAGGCTGGCCTCGAACTCACTAGTGCTGGGATTTGCCTGCTTCTGCCTCCCTAGTGCTGGGATCACAGGCATGCACCACCTGCCTGGTCTAGGATGCACTCTTATGCCATGCCACTGGACATTACAGTAGAGAGCAGACACACACTCTGCATGACACACTGATGTGATGGAAAGAAAGACACCCCTTTGGAATCAACTGGGGATCAAGAGTAAGATGCCCAGCACCCAGGTCTCTTTGACACTTCAGCCACACAGTAAAGTCAGACCTGAGTTCAAGTTCCAGGCCTTGTTGCTGCAAGGACTGTGCGCCTCAGGTTGCATCTCTACAAAATGCATGGGTTGGTATCACCTTCCTGCAGCTGTTGTGTGCCACAAATGAGATTAGTTGTCACCAGGTAATTACTAAGTGCTTCCTGGGGCTTTATCAACACGTGATTCACACAGCTCAGTTCATCTAAATGCCACACCACCAAGTGACCTCGGTCTCATTATTATTCCCCTACTGCTGAGGAAACTGAGACTCAGGACCGGGAAGTGATTTTCTAGGGTCAGGAAGATGGGAGGTAAGGCGGGAACAGAGTTAGCGTGAGCCTGAATCCAACCCCAGAGTCTGGGTTCCAACTGTGAAGTGACTCTGAATGCCAGGATGTGACACTGGGCTTGGCCTTCAAGTTGTGCTTACCTAGTGTCTCTTGGGTAAAGGTTTTCAGGTGCCTGTCTTCTAAGGGCTTTTGGGCTGGTTAGGGAGGCAGAATCTACCTGAGGCAGGCTCAGGGACCCTGACTCTCCCAAGTCACCATGCCACCCTAGTGCTGGCCACCATGAAGCAGCATTTTTAGAGGCAACACCCCCGAGTCTTAGTATCAACGTATCTAATTAACCCTGACAATGCTGTGGAGAATTCAAAGCCACTTCAGAGACAAAAGGTGATGAAGCTGAGGTCTCCTTGGGTCTCAAAATCTGCCTGAAAGGTCACAAGCTGGCGACCAGGAAGAACCGAGTCTACGAAGACTAAGGCTGCTTCCTCTCCCTCCAGGACCTTGGGGTGCAGGACTAACATCTAATCAGTCCTTCTCCCATCTACTTAAAGCCCTGCCATTTTTCTAGTCTTTGAGAACTCTTAGCAGAAGCTGTCTTCTCTTAACAGCCAAGACCTTCCAGTCTCTGGCGGAATTCCTGTGGAGCCTTCGGTCTCAGCAGGAGTTCCTGGCACACAGTCAGAATTCAAGAAAACATTTGTTGAATTGCCTGAAAGCCAGGTTTGGTGGCTCATGCCTATAGTTCCAGCCCCTTGGGAGGCTGGAACAGGAGTTCCAGGGCAGCCTGCACAGCATAGTAAAATCCTGTCTCAAAAGACAAAAAAGTAAACAGATAATTGTGACTCTGATGAAGTCTTTGTCCCCTTCTTCCTTGCCTTCCCTATAAATCATGAGCTTCCAAAGACCACATGGGGTCCCTTTCTCATTCTTACAAGTCCCACAGAAACACTAGCCTGGCACAAAGATGTGCTTTTAAATACATGTCCATTGCCAGGCGGTGGTGGCACATGCCTTAATCCCAGCACTCAGGAGGCAGAAGCAGGCGGATCTCTGTGAGTTCATAGCCAGCTTGGTCTACAGAGCCAGTTCCAGGGCAGCTAGGGCTGTTACACAGAGAAACCCCATCTTGAAAAACCAACCAACCAACAAACAAAAAACCATGTCCATTGACAGGGTGAATAAGTGAATTGGTTAAATGACACCATTTCTGCCCTGTACCAGGCAGTCTTGCATAACCCTCCCACCTCCACAAGTTCAAGCCAGAACCCTTGAACACTGTGCAAAGGGAAAAATAACTCTTGAAGACAGTCCTTACCAAAGTAACTACTGTACGCTCTGGAAATGCCTTTTCCACTCCACTGGTGGAGTGACTCCACCAATCACTCCAGGGAACAAGCTAATGGGAATGGTTCCAAGGGTCTCCATAGGATCTCCTTCAGCTGCTGAGGGCCTGCAGGGACACAGCAAAGCTGGGAAGTACCCTCCCCCAGGTCCCCGCCTCAGTCACACAGGTCCGTTCCCCCAACCCCCTATCTGATCGCAGAAGCATCTGAAGCCAGAGGAAAAACTATAAAAAGAAAGCAGCAGCATTTGAGGGAAACATCCGGCTAGGAAGCGTGCTGGGTCGGAATTGTGTGGAGTCAACAGATTTTTCCTGTCTTGTAGCAAATCTCCCAGCTGCTGTCCTTGCTGCATCAGGGCCAATTCCAGCCCAAACCAAACCACCGAGGAAATAAATACTCGGCCAAGCCCGGCGGCAGCAGGTAAGCAGCAGGTAGCACCCATAGCACGGTCTCCTCGGGGCCCCTAGGTCACTCTCCCCAACAGCGTTGGTGAGTGTGGACGGATGGGCACCCTCTGAACCCAGCCCAGGGGGTACATGCAGCAGACAGCACCCATCCCCCCACTCCGGAGGCTCCATCCTGGTACCGCTGTATTTATGATATTTACAGGTCCCTCTGTCGCTAAGGAAATTACTTCACCTCTTAGCTCTGACTGTCTCGCTTGCTTACTTGATCAGTTTGAAATCTCTTTCACCTTTCCTTCTCTTGGCCTACAAACATGCTATATAAGGATGTAAGTGCGAGGGTGTGCTTCTGCAGGCAGTCCTGGAACTGAGGAGCCCTCCAGAGGATAGCTATGCATGGAGAAACAGATTTTCTCTTCTGCAGGCTCAACATTTGAGTCTGTGGGAATCAACTGCCAACAGACCAATGAACAAGAGAAAAGCCATAGTAAATGTAAAAAAATTCTTTTACATTTCTTTATTTTGCATATGAGTCAGGGGATGTGTGTGTGTGTGTGTGTGTGTGTGTGTGTGTGTGTGTGTGGAAGGGCAGAGGACAGCAGAGGGTGTCTGTTCTCTCTTTTTCATCACACAGGGATTGAACTCGGGGCATGAGGGTTTGGTGGCAAATGCCCTTAGCCACTGAGGAGTCTATCTCACAGACCCCATTACAATTTTTTAAATCATTGTTTTATGTGATACAGAAGAAGCCTTTAGATTGACGATCCAAAGACACATTTTTAAGATTGGGTTTAGTATTTCAGGGATACCTGTGAAAATATAATTGGATAAAAATTGGTATGAGCAAATTGAAATTTAGACTCAGCCAGGCCTATCTGTATGGCTTTCTTGGCTGCTCTACCCAGCATTCCTTGCTTCCAGGTATGGGCTAGGAGCCTTTCTGGAACAAGGGACTCACAACCTACCATCATGCTAGGCAAGCCAGAGTATTTCCTTATTGCCAGCTCTTACACAGAAAGTAAGGGGGGGAATTCAAGTGTGCTTTTAGGTTTTATGGTTGGCTTTGGGAAAAGTTCTAGTTTCTATGACCTTTGGGAAAGGAATTCTAGATGGCTATCCACTCGCCTGGGGGTGGGAGCGCTGGGATAGGAGATCAGAGGCACAGCTCTAAAGGCTTTCACATTTTGACATGGTTTCCTAAGCCCTAAGAGTGCTCACATTCCAGAGTCATGGATCTAGATTGGAATTCTTGCTTAATTACTTAGCCCCTGGGGTCCTTAGGCAACCTGCTGCAAAATTCTGGGTGGCAGAATGGGAAGAACTCTCGTGGACAGGCTCCAATGAGTGAGTGGCCTGTACCTTGCATAGCACGAGGCCTGACTTAGGGGAGTTGTCACCGTTACCCCAGTTTGCTACCTCCTGGCTGAACTCTTAATAGCAGCAGGAATGGTCACAGTGGGGAATGAGGACAATGAAAATCACATAGGAATCATGGGAGACTTAACCTGTAGGGATGGGCTTCGTCCTGAGTGACTGTCAGAGAGGCCTTGAGGGTCAGTGAGACACAGGGTCCTCAGCTTAAGCCAGGAAGCTGGGGTGCAGGTGTAGATGTGAGTAAAGGGTGCCCCATCCAGATGAATCCCCCACAGACCTGTTCCTTTGCTCTGGGAGGTGGCTTCAGTAGGAAGGAAACCACAGCCACTGATTCCATAGTGTTCGTCAAACGCCCAGTGTGTGCTAGGCCATGTTCTGTGCATTTGACAAGAGAACAAGGCGTAAGGAAGGCAAAACCCACCCTGCCTGGCTGGTACTGGGTAGATGACCACATCGACTGAAGTTTACTAAATGCCATACTCACTGGAGGTGTGAAGGGGGACCATGGAGGGCAACACTATCAATGGCTCCATTTCTCCCCTGTGTGCCTACTGTTTAGACCGTTGCAGGGCTCTGTGCTAAACCTTTTACCTACAAAGTCTCATTTACAAACCCCATGAGGGTTACACTTATTACTCCCATTTCACAAGAAAGGAAGCAGTCAGCAGGAAGGTTGGGAATATAGGACCCGGTGCACCCTGACTCCGTAAGCCAGGCTATGCATCAGTTCCCTGTATAGATGGCAAATTATACAGATGCTGTGAACAGACAGTTATGTGAAAATTCCTCACTTGAAACCTGGTTGGCCTTTTCACAGGGCTCCCATCCCAGACACAGATGGTTCAGATGGCTCAGGTGTCAGGCCTGGTGACCAAGCAGAGCCCGACCTGGAAGAAGGCCCCCTAGGCCCCGAGGAGGAGAACCTTTCTGTGAAGCGACTTCTGGAAGAAGAGCTATCGAGCCTGCTGGACCCCCATACAGGTAGGGATGCCCCAAGGTCACCCCTGTGCTGTCTCTGTGCCCATCATCTGCCTGTGCACCCAGGCTCCAGAGTTGTCTAATCTACTGTGCAGAGGGGTGTGCCCAGGATTTTATTTCCCTTGCAATCTCGGAAAGTGGTTATCTATCTGTTTGTTTATTTAGTTCTGGTGGTGGGTTTGGTTGTTTATGACAGGGTTTGACTCCGTCAATATGTAGCCAAGGCTGACCATGGAATCCTCCTCCCCAACTTCCCAGTGCTGGGATTGTAGGCATGAGCCATCATGCCCAGTTTTCCTTTATTTAATTGACCAGGTTCTACTTTTTTATTGGTAATTTTTTAAAATTATTATATGTGCATCGGTATTTTGCCTGTACTTTATCTGTGGGAGGGTGTTGAATCCCCTGTGACTGGATTTACAGACAGTGCTGAGCTGCTCTGTGGGTGCTGGGAATTGAACCTGGGTCCTCTAGAAGAGCAGCCAGTGTTTTTAACCACTGAGCCATCTCTCCAGACCCCAGGGCCTACTTTTTTAAAATCATCATTAAGAATAACAAACAGGGCTGGAGAGATGACTCAGTTGTTAAGAGCACTGACTGTTCTTCCAGGGGACCTGGGTTCAGTTCCTAGCACCTACATGGCAGCTTACAACTGTCTGTAACTCTAGTTTCAGGGAATCCAACTCCTTCTTCTGAACTTCACAGGCAACGGGTACACACATACACAGACAGACAGGCAGGCAAAACACACATATACATAACATAGAATAAATAAATCTTAAAGAAAGAAAAGAAAGAGAATAACACAAGATCACTGCTGAGTAAACAACTTCCTAGTTCCTGGTCTGTGTGTTGAGCACCAGGAAAGCCAACAGGTCGTCCTCTGGAGTAGATAAGACCAAATACACAGGTGAACCCAGGCTCAGGAAGTAAGCTGGCCTGCGCAGAGTCTCCTCCATCCTGGCTGGGAGCCCAAACCTGCGTGCACAGTATAAACTCAATGGCACCATTGCATTTGGCATATTTAAATAAACTTTCACCCCAGAAAAGAGACAACTCCTTCATGTGCTAATTGAATATTAAGAGATTCTTTGTTTTTTCAAAAAAAATTGGTTTTGGGTTGGAATGTAGCTCAGTTATAGAGCATTTGCCTGCTCCTGGATTCATTCCCAAACAGTGCATTAAATGGGCCTGTTGGTACAGACCTTTAATCCCAGTACTCAGGAAGTGGAGACCAGAGGGTCAGAAATGCAAGGTCATCCTTCATGAATTCTGGACTAGTCTGGGCTACATAAGAGCCTATAAAAACAATGAACAAAGAAGAGGAGGAGGAGGAGGGGAAAAAAGGAAGAAGGGAAGGAGAGTAAAACAATTAGCTTTAACTATAAGCATAATACGAGTTTTAATGCGAGACTCTGCCAGCCAGGTGCCCTCTGTGGGGACTAGTCTACATCCTTTAGGTGACATGACACACCCTACCCCTGGCCATCCCATCTTCTGTTTCTGGAGTTAATTTATTTCCCACATATTCTGTGTGGCTGCAAGGCATGGCAGGTTTTACCCTTTCTGGAA
The DNA here is from genome assembly GCA_001685095.1 of Ellobius talpinus. NCBI lineage: Eukaryota > Metazoa > Chordata > Mammalia > Rodentia > Cricetidae > Ellobius > Ellobius talpinus. Next base: position 19,418 of record LOJH01011502.1, read on the forward strand.
CTAAAAACCATAACTAGCACCGAAAGAGCTTTTTAAGGGCATGTCACCTATTGTAAGTTTCTCTGGAGAAAATATGAAGAGAAAGGGGCCATTCATTATCCCTGTTTCTCAAAGGGAAAAAAAAAGCCGAGGGTCAAAAGTGTTTAATAATTTGTCTGGGGTCATGCAGTTAATGGCTATTAATATAGGCAATATGACTCTAAATTCTAGAGCCGTGCTGCTCAATATGGCAGCCACTGGCCACATATGGCTATTTAAGTTTAAATGAAGTGAAATGAAATAAAGTAAAATATTGAGTCCTTAGTCATCCCAGCTACACTTCAAGGGCTCAGTACCCACGTGTGGTTGGTGGCTATAATTTTGAATTCTGTCATTGGCCAGCTGTGGCTAGAACTTGTGGGCTCAATCCTTGACCTGCCCTGCCTCCCCACAGCCCAGAAAGCACTGGGCTACGTGAATTGGGAAGATGGAGAAATGGGTGGGAAAGATTTTGCGGTCCAAGAACTGGATGCCCTGGGGCTACTGAGAGCCACGTTTAGGACTGGGGACTTGGTGATTAGATAAAAAAATCCATCTGGACGTGTGATATGATGACTCAGTGGGTGAAGTGTTCACCACAAAAATTTGAGGGTCTAAGTTTGGATCTCCTAAAACCCACTTTAAAAGTCAGGCGTGTTCATCTGCAGTCTCAGTGCTGGGAAGGCAGGGACTGGAGGATCCCTGTGGTTTGTTGACTAGCCAGCCTAGCTAAATTGTGAACTTCTGGTTCCTGTGAGAGAATCTATCCCCAAAAAAGGTTGGAAATCAGGTATAGCGGGGCACACCTTTAATCCTAGTACTCGGAAGGCAGGGGCAGGTGGATATCTATGAGTTTGAGACTAGCTTGGTCTACATAAGGAATTCCAGGCCAACCAGGTCTACAGAGTGAGAACTCAACTCAAAAAAGAACGAAAAGAAATGGAATGAGACATCTGATACTGACTTCCGGTGGCCTACACCCCGGGGAAGGGATGGCTATTTTATCAGTTTCATGAACTCCCCGAATTTGTAATGAAGGTCACATGGTGAACTCATCATCACTTTCCAGCTGTCCTCATATGCCCCATGACTTCCCATTCTCCTCTGAAGCAGACCATGAACAAAGAAAGGCTGGAGTCTTATTTCTCAGAGGCTCAGAGAAGTAATGTTTACAGTCTCCCAATGTCATGGGTCAATCAGCATGTCCATTAATCATATAACAGACATTCACCAAGTCCCAGGCAGGGGGCCAGACCCAGCCTGTACAGTACAGAACTAGAGACAAGAACCAGGGGATAATTCACTGCTCCAAACAAATGATTAGCTGCATATTGGAATGATCTTTTCAAGTTGTGGAAGTAGCATTCTGATAATGTAGAAAATATAGGCAAACGGACAAAGAACAAATCATTTATGCCCAGAGAATTTCAGTTAACACTGTGCCCTATTTCCTTCCAGCATCTTCTTGCACAGATTTAAAACCACTAACCTGAAACAAGCATTAAATACCTGTTAACATTAATACGTGTTCTCTGCCCCCCACCCCCGCCCGTGTGTGAGTGTGTGTGTGTGTGTGTGTGTTTCATAAGCAGGAAACTGGATTTCCTTTTTCTTTTCTCGTGCTTGGTCTTTGTCTTTGGGGCTGGAATTCATGTTTGTTTGTTTGGTGTTATTTGAGAAAGAGTCTTATGTAGCCCTAACTGGCCTATTGTTCTGCGTAACCTATTCTATCCTGGAACTCTCAGTAATGCTCCTGTCTCAGCCTGAGTGCTGGGATTTCAGGCACGTGCCACCACATCCAGCTCCTAGGCAGGATTTCCTGAGAGAGAAATGAGAAAAGGGTGATGGCGGCATGAGAATCCAGGGGACGTTATTTTTTAAAGCCACAAATACCAGGCTGTCACAGCCACTGCCCCATTCCTTTCTCAGGACAATCCTCAGGCAGACAGCCCCTTCTCAGCTGGACACTAGGCCAGGAAACAGTGTGAAGGGGA
>LOJH01011502.1:21504-52042 GCA_001685095.1 Ellobius talpinus
TAGGGCTGGGGAGTACCAGGGTCTTCAAAGTCATCAGACCGAGGTCCAGTCCAGTTTTGGTTTCCTAGAAAACAAGACTTCTTTGAGGGTCAGAATCCTTATTCTTAAAATGGAGATAAGACCCTTGACCTCAAACACCTGAGTAGGTGAAATGAGATAATTATGCAATTTCTTGGCATATGAGCAGTTAATAAGTAGTTATTATTCTTTTTTTTTGCTTGTTTTTGAGATAGGGTCCCTGAATGTCCTGGAACTTGATGGGCAGATGAGGCTGGCCTCAAATTTGCTGTGACTCTCCAGCCTCAGTTTCCCAAGTGTTGGGATACCAGATGTGTTCTTCCATGCCAGGCTCAAACAGGCTAATCCTATTTATCCTCATGCCTCCTCCAAACTAAGCTCTTCCGGCTTTGGTCAGCAGTTTTCCTGCCCAGGGAGCTTGCCCGTCAAGGCCTCTTCCTTCCTGTCCCACTCCCACCGTCGTGTGTCCCCCACCATTTCCCTTTCCTTCTTTGTCCACTGCTCCTGGCCTGCTTACAGCCCCACCCCGCCTGCCTGGCTTCCCTGCATTTGGCCCTCACCGTGTTCCTCCTTCCTCTACAGGTCTGGCCCTGGACAAGCTGAGTCCCCCTGACCCTGCCTGGATGGCGAGACTGTCACTGCCCCTCACCACCAATTACCGAGACAACTTGTCTTCCCCTGACGCTGCAGCTTCAGAGGAACCGAGAACCTTCCAGACATTCGGCAAAACAGCCGGACCGGGACCCGAGCTAAGCCCAACAGGCACGCGCCTGGCCAGCACTTTCGTCTCGGAGATGAACTCGCTGCTGGAGATGTTGTTGGAGCAGCACACGGTGCCAGTGGAGGCCGCGTCTGCGGCTTTGCGGCGGCTCTCGGTGTGCGGCAGGACTCTCAGTCTAGACCTGGCCACCAGTGGGACCTCGGGCTCAGAAGCACAGCTGGGTAGAAAGAAGGCAGCCGAGGGCCGACTTGGCTGTGACAGGAATCTATGAACATGCTTGGTGGGGATGCCTTTGGACCCAGGAACCAGGTCCCCTGGAGATGTTAGGGTAGTACTAAGGCCTCGAGGATCTCAGGGAATGAGCTGGTTTTTAAAATTGTGGAACTCACTGGCCAGAGACACCCTCAGCTTTAGGGTAACTGATGCTGTTCCCCACAGAGGAGGACAGACAGGTAACTGGCCAGAGCAGACCTTGTAACAGACCCTGTGGCTGAGCTTTATGGAGAAGAGAAACAGCTTGTTTCTCCCCGACGAGTTTGTGGTAAAACACATACAGAGTTCCTCAGGAGGAACAGATGCCAGATGTCATGGAGTGTAGTATCATAAGCAAGGTGGGTGGCCTCACTGGATACTGGAGGCAGAGGGCTGGCTCCTGGGGGAGACAGGCAATGCTCTCTGACCTACTTAAAAAAGGAAAAACTGCAGCTCATTCTCCTGTTTGCCAGAAGAAGGGGTGGGGGAGGCTTTTGTCATTTTTTTCCTGGCATTAAACTCCCGTTGGGTCATGGTGGGAGTGGGTCACACTGGTTCAGTGACAGGTACACAGATGATGGACATGTGTGCCCTTGACCCGACTTCACTGTGTTATCCAAAATAGGCTTCTCAGCCGGAAAATCAGGACTAAGTAAAGTAAGGCTGTAGATGGAGTATTTATATTCCCCACAATGCTAGGTTGGTGGTATTATTATACCCATTCCACAGATGCAAAGCTTGGAAAAGTTGAGTGTCTTTCCTAGGAGTGAGCAGGGAGTAGAGGCAGAGCCAGGATTTGTGCTCAGGCTGGCCCAACACCAAAGCCCATGTCATCAACCACTGCACTAGACTGCCAACCAAGAATAAGAAAAGGAAAAGTCCCTGAGACGAAGGTTTGCAATAGAAGGCATTCAGGCCCATAGGACTTCGTGCTTACAAGCACGCGTTAAAAGGAGTTTGTATCTTCCCAATGTCAGTTCCTTGAGATGCAGAAGTCTTCTTATTTGAGACCCCAGTTGGGGAAGTCTTTCTCCATTGGCAGGCTTGGGTCTGGGAATTGAGGCCCCAGAGGATGATATGTGAATTGGGACTATGAAATCCATACTGATAACAGCCAGCCTTCCAGGGGCGGGAAGAATGAAGAAATAGCTAATATGTTCCCAAGGCTTTTTGTTCCTGGACATTTGTTCCAAGCAGTCACAGCTAGTTTAAGATGTGGGGAGGCCTCTCCTGGACACTGAAGGCAGAAGATAGTGTCTGCTTCACTTGTCCTTTTCGGGACCAGCCGGGCTCCCACCGAGGGCTGGTGACAGTCGCAATGCAATGATATTAGTGCATCTTACAGATGAGCAGTATGAGACCCGACGAAGTTAAGCATTTCAGAGGCCTGGGTCTCTCACCGCTCACTCCAGGTCAGGGTGATCTTATGAGACCTGTGATCTTCACGCTGGTTCATGGAGCTGCTGGGTTCCAGGTCAGAGAAAGAGGCTATGAAAACTAGCAAGCAGGAGCTCCAGCTTGTCCAGCCAGATGCCTGGCACAGTTGACACTAGAGATAATAGCTGAGTGGCCTATGAATGAATAAATGGGTAAACATATGCTTCAGACTTTCCTTTGATTTATGTTGGCGCTCCAGGTAGGACTTCATTGGAGGGTGGGGATAGTTCTACTATGTAAAAGCCAAGTCTAAAGACTGTAGTATGGAGTAGACCATGCTGATCTCACGAGTTATTAGAGGACTTGCAGGCAGAGGAGAGATGGAGTGGGCAGATGACCTAGGGATGCTGGAACCATGGCTAAGACTTGATCATTAGAAACTAAACCAAGCTGGGCAGTGGTGGCACATGCCTTTAATCCCAGCACTTGGGAGGCAGAGGCTGACGGATCTCTGTGGGTTTGAGGCCAGCCTGGTCTACAGAGTGAGTTCCAGAACAGTTAGAGCTACAAAGAGAAACCCTGTCTAGAAAAAAAAAGGACTAATTGTATCACTCTAGTCCTAAAGATCCGGTCCTTGGAACTCTGCATACCAGACAGAGCTTCGTGTGTGCATGCGTAAGTATTTTTATCTGAGCAGAAGACACAAAGTTCTCATCAGATTCCCAAGGAAACACATGACCTGTAAAAGTTTATCCAGCATGGCTTCAAGACACTGAACCATTTGCAGACACAGAGTCTGAAGTTTTGTTAGCGCTGAGGACAAACTTCATCCTGCTGACTCTACCTCCCAAGAACTGGGATTGCCCGTGTACGACTGTCACACACGGCTCTCGGCTCTTCATTTTATAGCCAAGGACATGAAAGGATGAAATGACCTGTGGCTTGCAGCAGGTCTGCTGAAAAGCTAGGATCTGGGATCAGGAATTTGAGATTTAACAGATTCTACATTACAGTGGTGTTTTTGTTGTTTTTTTAAGAGGGTCTCACTGTGTAGCCCTGGTGGCCTGGTAAACCAGACTGGTTTTGATCTCACGAAGGTTTGCTTGCCTCTGCCTCCTGGTTGCAGGGATTAAGGGCATGTATCACCAGGCCTAGCCACTTAAAATTTTATTATCTTTTTTTGGGGGGGCATGCAACATACATATCACAGGGCATGTATGCAGAGGTCAGAGGACAACTTGCAAGGGGTCAAGTCTCCCCTTTTACTGTGTTGGTTCCAAGGATCAATAATCAGGTTGTCAGGTTTAGGGGCAAGTATCTTACCTGCTGAGGCCCTCATTAGACCTCTTTCTCCTTTCTTTCTTTCAGATAGTTTCATAGTGTAACCTAGGCCAACTTGGAACTTACTGTGTAGCCATGTACTTGAACACTTGGCAATTCTGCTTCAGCGTCCTGAGCTGTCAGGCGTGTTAGCCACTATTCCTGGCTTCCATCACAGGTTAACCTATGGTGTCTGGGCTTCAGGATCTATGAACGGCTAGACTGCAAACTGAGCAGGGATGGATACACTTTCCTTTGGGCTGGAAGAGTGCCTTCATCAGATTTTCAAAGTGGACTTTGACTTCTCTAAGATTGAGGGCCGTGCAGCCCTCTAGGTCTGTCCTCAGCTCTCCGGCAGGACCCAAAGAACTCCTGGGCAGTGCTGTTTTGTCAGAGTGGGGGCGTGCTGTGCCGTGAGGGCTGGTGCTAGATCCTGCACCCGGTGAGGGCTGGCGCTGTATCCCTTCCTAGCGCACTGACACCATCACTTTTCCCACCCCCTCCCTGCAATGGGCTTAGAACGAGGCAGTACATATGGTGGCAGAACTAGGTGTGCTGAACAGGAAGGTTACAGGAATTTCTTGACATTAGCCAAGATGTCAAAGCTAAGGCTTTGGACATACTTGAAACAGTTTCCACCAAGATGGGCTCTGTCCCCTGGGAGACAGAGAGAGCAGGCAAGCCAGCAAGCACTCAGTTAAATGTCGTCTTAATTTGGAAAGCACAGAGGGACTTTTTTTTTTTAAATCAATAGTCAGCTGTTCTCCGGCACCAAGAGTGCCACGCAGTGTTCACTCAGCCTGGGGCAGCTCAAAGATTGACAGGCAGCCTTCCCGTCTGTCACCAACTTCAGCCTGGCAGCTCACTGACCCTACCTCTCCTCCAGCTGAAGCAAGAATGTGATGGCACCATTACCCTTGGGACTCTGAAGGGAACCAAATTCCCAAAAAAGACAGAGTGGGGGAGGCAGGAGACGCATATTACCAACTTGGCAAATCATATTTACCTGCCAAGTAGGTCAGTGTTTTCTAGCTCCTCCTAAGAATGGTGCATACTATGAGGGCAACATTAACATCACTCAATAAACTTGTCTGAGTCAAAGTCTCTCCCTGTAGGGCTTGAACTCAAGGCAATCCTCCTGCCTCAGCCTCTCAAGTGCTAAGATTACAGACAGAAGCCACCACACTTGGCTATATTTTGTATTTTTTTTTNCCACCATGTGGTTGCTGGGAATTGAACTCAGGACCTCTGGAAGAGCAGCCAGCAGCTCTTAACCTCTGAGCCATCTCTCCAGCCCTATTTTGTATTTCTTGAACAATTTCTAAGTGTCGGAAGTAGCATAATGATCACAGAAGGGAGAAAGGCCTAATCATTCATCCATTCCCAAAACAATTATTTAAAGCCCCCACTATGTGTAGACTTGTTGCTGGGCAGATGTGTTCGCTGAGCACCTACTGAGTGCCCTGCACTGTATTAGCAACAACGATCTAATGGTCTGAACAGTTGTGTTCCCACCACAGCATCATCAGTACAGCTTTGCTGAAAGGTCTCACGGTTGAAGAACTGGTTTTGTGGATAAGCCTGGAGCCCTGCATCTCCCAGCACACAAGCCAAACTGGCTCTGCTGTGGGGCCACCTCCCTGTCCTCCTCTCCCATTTTCTCTCGGGGCACTGATGAGTCATTAATAGAATTAATAGACTTTGAAAGGCAGAAGTGCAGCAATATGGAGTCTGTCCATGAAACCTGTCCCCTGGGGCTGTACTGAGACTGGCATTGAGACAATGCCTGCATAGCCATGGGCTTGGGGCCTCTTAAGACTCTACCCTTCCTTCTCCCCAGGCAAAGGCTCTTCTTTCTGAGGCTGGAAAGTTTAGAAATAACCCACCCCAACTTGGGCACCCAGTCTGTGTTTAACTCAGCAGGGACTGAGTAGGAGGGAGAAGCTTAGGTACTATCACGGCAGGATACCTGGATTCATTGTCTGACCTACACGGTTGGGGAAGCAAGTAGGGCTCAGGGGATCCAAATGACTTAAAAGCTTAGTGAGACTCCTGAGAATGCTGGTAGTGACATTTCTCAGGGCACCCAGGAAGGCTCTGTTGCCTCTGTCTTAGTGCAGGGCTTCCTGGAGCTCACATTTCTGGATGTGTTATGAATTTATAAAAGGGCCGACGAGGGCGGTCCTTCCCAAACTTAGTCAACCACAGAAACCTTTCTTGTTTATCTATTTTTGCCACAGTGGTTAGTGTACTGCAGGGCTTCAAACTCCGAACATGGAGCCTTCACCTTGCTTGGGACACTGTTCTAAATCCCGGGACATGACCAGATCCCTATGTCTGTGGGAGGCATCATACAAGGTGTCCAACAGGGGTCAGGATGGTGTACATGGCAAAATGGGAAGGAAGCAGGGAGCAGGGGAGGCACTGGGGCTTCAGGAAGGTGCTAGGAACAGCATAGCTAAGACCACACAGGAGGTAGAAGAGGGAGGGTGGGCAGCTGAAGAAAGTGTGCACAGCTATCCCCCCAAACCCTCCCATCTTTGAACTATCACACTGACTGGGCAAGGAAACAGTCTGGGGGGGCACTGGTCCTCAGCTCCTCCCACCCCCACCCACGTTTCTGCTATTGAACTTGGGCTAATTTCCAGAAGCCAAGGAACAGCTATTCACAAATTCAGTAATTGGAGTCATTAGCGTTGACTCAGAAGTCATTTTTTTTCTAAGTCTCCTTCTTGGAGAGCTTTTAAGTCCCTTTAAATCGGTTAATGGAGAGTTTAGAGATGAGGGTGGAGCCTCAGCTTTCAGCTCCCCCTGCCCATCTCCCTGGCTCTCCCCCACACTCAAGGGCAAGAGAGAGGAGATAACCCACCACCTGTTTTATTAAACACTTGCATAATCCGACCCGACCTTTTCCAAAAAGGACTCACGCTCTCAATTCTCCGACTCCAAGACTCCAGGGGCCTAATCGCTACTGATACCCCACACCTGCCAGGTGATGATAATGTTTGCAAATAACACTACAGTGTGAACTGGTAGACCAGAAGTCTGGGCTCGAGTCATGATGTCAGCTTTGATCCTCATCCAGATCTCTGTTGTTGTTTTTTTTTTTTTGGAGACAGGGTTTCCCTCTGTAGCCTTGGCTGTCCTGTAACTTGCTCTGTAGAACAGGCTGGCCTTGAACTCACAGAGATCCCCCTGCCACTGCCTCCTAAGTGCTGGGATTAAAGGCACTTGCACCATGCCTGGTGGCCTGGTGACTCAAAGGTCATAGAACTGTGGGCATCACTCTGCCTTTGGAAACCTAAGCAAGGACTAATATCCTTTATGCAGAGAAATGGCTGCACCTCAGTCTGTTAAGGCAGCAGGGCACATGCTACTGTCCTTGGTGCAGAATTGAGAAAATAATGTTGGAAAATCGGGTCACTGCTTCCAGGTGGCACAGCTAGGTCAGTGGTGGAGCCAGAACCTAGGACTTCACAGGCATTCGTCTTCTTTATGGTGCTGGGGAGGTGCTGGAAGCTCCTGGGAAGGTGAGGAACTAACTGGCCTCTTTTTTGGGATTCAAGTTGTGACATCTCTGAGAGCTCTCAGGCAGGGAGGTCTGAAGAAAATCCAAACAGATACATGTAAGCATTCAGGCAACCTCTCCCTTCCACATCGAAGATGAAAACGATCATGAGTCCATCAGGGATGAACAAGGCTAGAATGTTGGTGACACTCAGGATTTCCCAAGCTTCAGCCACTCATGAGAACACCCCCATACTTCCGTCACCTTTTGAATCTGCGCTCCATTGGACAGGATGCTTTAAGTCATTACCCTTTAGCTTTGTACATAAGTGCAAAAGAATTATAGGCCAATCTGTCCATTATATTTGGCATTATCTATTAAACATATTACTTAAGTAAAGCATCTTAATTTACATGCCATGTAAAATCTTGTCAACTACCAGGGGCATGCACACATCAAGGATTGTTGGAAACTACGATATGGTCTAAGAGTAGGGAAACTGAGGCACAGGAACAGAGGTTAGTTATTTGCTCAGAAACAAAAGCAAAGGGCTGGAGAGATGGCTCAGCAGTTAAGAGCACTGGCTGRTCTTCCAGAGGTCCTGAGTTCAATTCCCAGCAACCACATGGTGGCTCACGATCATCTGTAATGAGATCTGGTACCCTCTTCTGGCCTGCAGGCATATGTGCAGACATCTTATACATAATAAATAAATAGCAAAAACAAACAAACAAACAAAAAAACCCCACTTGAATCAAGGATCACCTTTAAAAAAACAAAACAAAACAACAAAAGCAAAGGTGGCAAATGGGGTCTCTGGGGTCACTGAATGAATATTTTTGGTGCTACTTGGGAGGCTACCAAGTGGAAAAAGGACAAAGTCACCGATTAGCCATGCACTTCAAATAGGTGGGCACCTGAGCACGAACTGGAATTGCTACTCTAGGAAGGGTACTTACACCCAATTTCTGCTGCTACCCAAACTCCACTCCACCCTTTTCCTAGCCAGGGCTGTATTTTTTCTCACCTTAGCCGAAACCCAGTCTCACGAGACTTCTTTCCAAAGATGGTACAGCCCTGCTGGGGGCTCCACGGCTGGCTCCAAGATGGCCACTTCTGCAGAGGAGGCCAAGGTTCCCAGTGCTTGAGGCATGAGGGAGGCCTGAGGCACCTGTCAACAGGGTGTTCAGGCTACAGAGGGAGGGACTGGAGAAAGACTTCAGTCCTGTCATGGCCATGTTGCTGGGCCCTGGGGCTACAAAGAGAAGAAAAACAGCAATGCTTATTCCTGCAGTTCTAGCAGGATCTTTGTTTAAGACGGGGTCTCCCTACACAGTCCTAGAACTCTCTATGTAGACTATACTAGTCTCAGTCTCAGCGATCCACCTGCCTCTGCCTCGAGTGTTGGTATTAAAGCCATGCGCCACCACGCCTGGCAGGGCAGGGACTTCTTAAAGGACCTGGCTCCTCTGGCATTGCTAATGGGGCTCAGCCCCAGTGACTCAGTGGGGCTCTCATAGCCCTAGAAAGGTATTTTCAGTCAGCCTCAAGACATTGGTTCTCTCCAAAAAATCATGGCAGGAACCATCATTTACTGGTTTATTGAATACTTACTGTGCGCTAGACTATGTTATGCTTTATTTTTAAAGGCAGTGTCTTGCTATGGTACCCAACCCAGCCTGGGAATGTATGCATCAGCATCCCAGATGTTGTGATTCCCAGCATGCACCACCAGGACTGGCTGTGCTAGCCCATTATTTTACTAAAATGTAGTGCTTACAACAAGCTAAGGGCTTAATTCTACTGTGTCTCTGATTGTCAGAGAAGAAATCAAGGTCATAGAGTCCCAGTTCAATGACAGCAGAGTTCAAAACACAAGTTTACCTCGCTCTGAAAGTCAGGCTGCTAGCTACCACTGGGGCCACCACCCTTTGTTGTCACCGGGCACTCAGCTTTGAAGGAACCAGGCCTTGGCTTGCATTACCTGCTGCCTTTAGGTTAAAGAGGGTCCGAAGCCTCTCCTGGGCAGGTTCATTCCCCACAGCTGCTGCCTGCTGGTAACACTTCACAGCCTCGACCAGATTCCTCTGAACACCAAGGCCCCTCTCGTAACAGACACCCAAGTGGAACCTGCTCTGGGAGTCCTAAAGGAGAAGACAGACAAACTGAAGAACAGGAATGCCTAGCCAGGAGTGAGGTGGAGTCAGGCAGGTACGCTGAGCCTTCATCCATCAGCCTGCTACATTCCAAGCCCTTCAACCATGAAATGCTAGAGGCCCAGTGCTTGCCTAAGGAGTTAGGTGCCCTGCCTAGGGAGATTCCACCCCACCAGTGTGAAGGCTTCTCTTGCTGAGACTGGCTAAGAAAAGACTGCAGAAGGATTTGGCCCTAGATGGGAAGGACGCTGGGAGGCAAGCTTTGGCCTTCTGACAGGCCAGTGTACAGAGATTTCCCAAAGCCAGGTCCGCCTTCCTGATTCCCCAAGAGGACGGCAGAACATAAACCATAGTACAATCCATGTCTTCCTCATGCTCTGCCCCTTGCCTTGCCCTGGGCTCTGCCTCCTTACTGACATGACACTCTTCTGTGAGACAAGTAGGCATTAGGAGCCTGGTGTGCATGGCTAGCCCTCCTGGTTTCCAACCTAGGTACCTCAGTTTCCTCGGCTACGGGACAGGGGTAACAGAAGCACTACCTACTTAGGCTTCGCTGTATGGAAAGTGCTTAGGTCAGTGCTACTCGCATGACACGCCCCTCCAGCTTCTCACACCACTGAGTTCTCCTCCCTTACTAGAGAGCTCTTAGCATATTTAACCCCTCAGTTAAAAAAAATTCTACACTCTCAACCATGGTCCCATGTGTGCCACAAGTTTCTGCTATATACTCTGTTCCCACTTAGGTGACATAAAGGCCAAAGTCGGTAAGAAATACAGTAGATTTGGGAGTTGCAGGTTAGGGCAGAACATAGCAACAGCCATACGTTAAGACCTAAACCCTACTGTAATGGTCTGTCCTGTCCCTTTAAGAGACAAGCCCCGCCTACTCCCCCCTTCTCCTGAGGCAAGCAGATCTTCCTTCTGCTTCTAGCCTGGGTTTCTCTGCCCTGGCTCTCTTCCAAAGAGGTGGCTGAGGCCTCTTCTCCTTCAGTAAATCCTACCAGCATGCACCACCTCTCACTCTCTCTTTCTCCTTCCCTTCCATAACCTACTAAATAAACTAATAAACTATACCCACTTTCTCTGTACAGCATCTATCCACCTCATTTTCCCTGCCAACCCGCCAAGGTCTCTCACCCACCACCTCCACCAGCCTGGGACCCACAGAGGCCTTGGGTGGTGGAACCCGGCTTCCCCTCGTGGCCCACTGACGCCCCTTGGGGAACTGTACCGCTTTTTATCTAAACCATGACACCTATTCCTGCAACACCACTCAGAATAAGCCCTGAGTGACCAACCCAGTTTCTGAAAGGTTGAGGGTGGAAGGGCTGTGTCCCAACACAGTGCTCCACAGTGAGGGACATATATCCCTTTGTGCACCCCTTCTTTTAGCATGCGGGTCTAACCCTAGCAGGCCAGAAGGCCCAGGGTGTACCCGGCATATGGACAGCATGCCCACTCCTCCGATGAAGAGTTACAGTGCAACTGCTGGCTCATGCTAGCTGTCCTCCTTTGTCAGACTCCAGGTAGTGTGTGTAGCACAGAGTGGCCGGGGTTAAGATGCAATAGTGTTATCAACCTGCTGGTCAGAGAACAAAGAGAAGCAGGAGTGTCCTACGCAGGGAAATGACACTGTGCATACCACCTGCTCCAATCCAGGACTTCTGACCCTTCCCGGTATAACAGGGATCCAGTGAGCCACAGATCACCTTGGTATTTCACAGTGATAAAGAGCTCAGAGACTGTCTACATGCAAAACAACTATTTTCACTTAGTGCTCCTGAGATCCAAGTGCCCATTCCCTTGGCATTCCTCATCAACATCCCATGGAACCAATTCCCTGTGGAACAAACTGGGCTATGCCGCTTGAATGCCAACACCCAGGTCGGACAATCAAGTATCCCCCCTCTCATATGTGTCTGACTTCTCGAGGCCACCACAAGGATGCATCATGGGTACAGCTCACAGAGAGCTTGTGCGCTTGTCACCTTGGTCTGATACTCCCAACAACACTGTGAAGCGGCAGACAGTTAGAGTGGGCATTATTATGCTGGTTTAAAGGTCTGAATCAAGAAGCGATAGCTCGATATGTGGTGAGTGTGTAGCAAGTGACAGGCTGGGTGGCTAGAGGGGAGGAGCTCTGCTGTGCCACAATTCACAATGTCTGAGAGCAAGTATTTCCACCTTGGCTGAGCAGTGTCCCCACCTTCAAATTCAGCAACCCAGTGGCCCTGTCCAAGGTCACACAGTGGGTCAGTGGGAGCCAGGGCTTGGCTAGCCGAAGGCTCCTGGAAAACGTATCATAAGCCCAGAGCTCAGAACCAGTTCCCAAACTCCTTTTCTTATCAGACTTGATCCCCAACATGTATGGACCAGAGATCGCACACTTACCCCATTGCTGGCTGCGAGCCAAAGGTATTTCACGGCTCTCTGCTCATCCAGGTGCGGCTCCTTCGTAAAGAGCACCCCAAGGAAAGCTTGGGCCTGTCAGGGAGGGAGGAAAAGGGCATGTTAGTCACTTTCAGGCTCTGCACACCTCACTCAGAACAGAACCCATCGATGGCACTCACCTCTCGCAAACCAGAGTCTGCAGCTTGCTTCAGCATAGACACTGCCCTCTGCCGCTCAGGGTCTGACAAAAAGGCTGAACTTTGTAACAGGCACCGGGCATAGTGGTACTGAGCCAGGCTGTGGCCCTGAATGGCAGCCAGGTGGTAAAAGAGGATAGCCTGGGGCAACAGGAGAAATAATCAGTCTGTAGGTAATTGGCCTTTCTTTGAATACAATCTTAAAAGCCATTCAAATAAATACATAATCATTATAGGTTAGAACAACATTATAGGTAAATGCTGTTAAGTCAAAATTAAAAACAGAAACCCAGAGCACAAACATAAAAGCCCAAGATATCCTGCCTCATAAGGAGCATCAGGAGTTTTTGTTGGTGTTTTTGACCGATTGTCTTTTTGAGAGGGAGTCTGAGATAGAGTTCCTGCAGCCTGTTACTACCCATACAGCCCAGATTGGCCTCAAATGTGGAGAAATCCTCCTGCCTCAGCGATAGAATTATAGTGTGTGTTACCATATTCAACTAAGATCATTCTTTATTAAAATTTTGGTGTATAGGCTTCCAAGTTTTCCCCACGGATATGTTATACACACTGCACACTGTGTGTACATTCCTCTTTCCTTTCACATATGGCTCAGTAAAATATTCTACATATGACGCCCTTGCATACCTGCCCTTCCTTCTCAAAATTAACCTATTTATCTAGGTACAATCTAGGCTCTGAGAGTACCGTTGCAAAGAAATGCAAAATGCCTGTCCTCCCTGAGTTTGGAGTACACGTCTATAATTTAGGAGGGCTTACTTTGAACTATTAGCTCCTGCTGTTTACTACTCATTTTTTGAGCTCACTGGGTCTGGGATGGGACAGTACCTTGCCGAGGTCCCTAGGGGTGCCTCTACCATGCTCCAGACACAAGCCCACATTGTACTGTGCTTTGCTGTAGCCACGGTCTGCGGCTCTCTGGAAGAAAGAGAAGCCTTCTGTGTGGTGCCCTGCCTTCATGTTCTCCGTCCCTGTAGGAAACGGAGCACAAACACATTTCCCACCGTGACTTTCCACATCCTCGACCAGACACTCAGGTTGCTCGTCTCCCAGAATCCCTCTTTTCTTCTTGTGCGGGATACAGCTGTGGAGCACGCACTTCTCCAGCTGGCTCACTGGTGCCAGAGACATGGGGGTGGGGGTTGGAGGCTGGTGCCAGGGATGGGGTGGCTGTGCTTGCTTATCTGGCCAATAGCTCTGGTTGCCCTTCGGGAACAACCCCTCCCCTGGGCTGTCAGTCATATGCCTGTGCTCTTCCCCACCAATGCGACTTTGTCAGGAGTATGAATCTTAATCAGGCGGAGAAGATTCTCATGAGAGAAAAGAACTCTTAAGTATTCTGACAGCAGCAACCTTGAGACACTATCAGTGCTGGCCCCTGGGTTCTCTGGAGCTGCCTTGATTCCCATTCCCCCTGACGCTCGACAGGCCAAGAGATCCCCGAGATTCTTGGCTTATGTCAGCTAGAAGAGGGTTTCCATTGCACACCTGCACCGCACAGGTGATCTTGCTCAGCTAGCCTTATAGGGCAAGGAAGAGCCTCAGCAGAAGACAGCCAATGCCTGGCTGACATCAATCGCCAAAGTCAGGGCCCTTTGCTTTGCCCAGGCATTAAGGAAACAGAAAATGTACAGGCAGGACTCAACTTTGCCAATTTTCATCTTTGCTCAAACTGGCTCCTGCCTGAGACCCTGGGTTCTGCCTCTATCACCAGGCCTCCCATTGTTTCTACTCTAGAACCTTCAGACCACATTTGGGGCTTAAACTCTTTTTAGCGCTTTCCTAATATACCAAACCTTTGTCTATGGACACAGCTGGTACAAAAGAATAAGCCCTGTCTCCTCAATTATACTGTAAAATCCTCGAGGCAGGCAGAACAAGAACGGAGAAGTAATTTTGCATGGGATGAAAATTCTACATAAATGCAAAATATGATTATAGCTTGTGCTGCCTTTGTGCACTGCCACAGGGCTCAGCACTTGCTGAATAAATGAATATATGAATGGGGGAATGGGCAAGAGGGTTCTGAGAAGAGCCTTGCCCTCAAAATCACAAAAAAAGCCAACCAAGAAAAACCTGCACTCCATTCAGCAAGCAGAGATACACCCATTTCCCTGCCTCCTGAAAATCTACTGTCCTGAGTGCACAGAGTCCTCTGTCCTTGGGAAGGAGACATGAGGGGCAGAAGACACCAGCTGCTCATCAGGATTCCTCTACTCCTCTGGTCTCTGCTGCCTTAGCCATGGCTAAGCCCTCATCATGTCCTGCGTAGTTCTCAGCAAGTCTTCCTGCCCGGTCTCACGTCTCCCTTCCGCCCCCCCTCAATCCATGCTGGTCTGTAAATAGCCACACAGACCTTTGGAAGAGTAAGTCAGATCACATGACCATCCTCCTTCCTGCTCCAGTGCCTTCCTGTGTCACGTAGGCAATCCCTACTCTTCCTGGGATCAGAAGACCTTACCTGAGCTGGCTCCTGGCTGCTTCTCTGACTTCATCCTTCTATCCTTCCTATGATGGCTAAGTTCCAGCCACAGTCACCTCTCTTTTGTCCCTTGATAAACCTCAACGCTGTCACAGCACCTTACTCTCGTTTCTCTCTGCTGGAGATCTCTTTCTCCAAATGGGAACAAAAGTAGCTTGCCTCTGTCAGCCAGGCTTAGCTCAAGGGTCTCCCTTCCAGCATATTTCTCCATGAAGTTGTTCCTTGCCCAAGTTAGAGAAACAAACCCTTGTTCAATTTCTTCATAACATTTATCATCTGAAATTCTTTTTTGTTTGTTTTTTCTTTTTCGAGTCAGGGTTTCTCTGTGTAGTCCTGGCTGTCCTGGAACTTGCTCTATAGATCAGGCTGGCTTCGAACTCAGAGATCTGCCTGAGTGCTGGGATTAAAGGCACAGGCCACTGTACCTGTCCAGTTTACTGTCTACTATCCTTCAATTCACATGTGAACACCATGAGAGTAAAGAACCAGCACATCTCCCGGGCAGGGGCTAGCAAAGGTGAACAATCAGTAAATATGCTCTGAATGAGACCCAGCCTCTTCCACCCTGTCCCCAACTACTAGGTCCCAACAGGTGCTGCTGGGAATACAAGGCTCCTCTTTGATGGTTTGAGACAAGAGTCAAGTCACCACAGAACCAGGACAAATAGCCAAGTCATGTGGAGTCCCCAGATTTGATAAGGGTTCTTTCCCATTATGCAATGGGGCCTGCTGCAAACTGCAGGACTCTCTCTTTTCTAAGCATGGTAGAGAATGTGGGGTGTCTTCTAAAATTTTCTCCTGTCTACACAGGACAGACTACTCAAGGAAGCACATGGCCATTCGGCTGAAGACTACATCTCTCAGCCTCCTCGATAACAGACGGCCATAAGCTGACTTTGTGGCTTATGTAGCTCTATAAAGAGCAAGGTTCGGCCCTTAAAGGAAAGAAGTGGTCCTCTAGCTTACTGTGTCTCTCTACCCAGCAGCCAAGAATATACACAGGAAAGCAGGAGCTGGAATGACTAATACTGAACTCAAGATGAGAGCTGAACATGTAAGAACTAGGAGGGTCCTTGACCCCACGGAACCAGCATGCCACATCTGGTCTACCTACCCAGAGAAGATAAACCTCTTTTGTTTAAACCACTCTCTACTCTGCTGTATTCTACCCAACCCATGCCCTTTCCATTTCCTCATCCTCCCGCCTTGAGGAGGAGAATCAGGTACCCAGGAAGTTGAAAGCGATGGCAACACTGAGCTGAAAGAGTTGCTGGATGGAAGTTACAGCCTCCTCTAGAGGAAGAGCCTTGGACTTGTCTTGTTCCTGGGGAAGAAACAGAAGGCAGCATCAAGGTACGGTTCACTTGGCTCTCCACCAGCCCCAAGAGAGGAGTGGGCATCCAGGGTACCAAACTTGAAACATACATTTGTTTCTCCAGGGGGGCAGGCCTCTGCTTGGGATGTGAAGTCCCCGCTGGCATGCAAGAAGTCAAAGTCACTGGGCTCTGCAAGGGAAAGGCCGATACCCAGGCAGGTAGGGGGAGGAGAAGGGTATGACTTCTCCCTTCTTTCTCTTCCAGTCTGCCCTATGTCCAGTAACTTTTGGTCACACCAGAAAGCAAGAGGCTTCACAGGGATGACAGCTCTTTATCTGGGTGCAGAGTGCAACAAAGGTCCATCCACCAGCCCCTCCCATCCTGTGGGTGTTAGGTCCGCCCACCAGCTCCTCCCCTCCTATGGGTGTTAGGTCCGCCCACCAGCCCCTCCCCTCCTGTGGGTGTTAGGTCCGCCCACCAGCCCCTCCCCTCCTGTGGGTGTTGGATCCGCCCACCAGCCCCTCCCCTCCTGTAGGTGTTAGGTCCGCCCACCAGCCCCTCCCCTCCTGTGAGTGTTAGGTCCATCCACCCCCAACCCACTCTGCAGGTATTAGGTGAGGTCACACCTTCTTCAGGGAGATTCGGAAGGCCAGTTCTCAGGGAGCTGTCTGAAGGGCAGCACTGGGTCTGAGGGGAGGGTTCTTTCTGGCCCAGCCTTGGTTCCCTGAGGCAAGTGTATGTGGGAGCTGGGTGGTCAGGCCTGGGAAGAACGTGCCTCCGAAGTGCTGAAGAGAAGCCAGCAAGAAGGTCAGGTAAGAAAGGGGTCCGATCTTTGGGAGCTTGGAACACTTGCCAGTCAGTCCTCCCTGAGGCTTGGGAGGCCTGAGGAAGAATTGTGACAACTCCTGAGACACCCTTCCATGGTTCCTCTTCCACCTCTCTGGACTACCCCTGTGGGTCGCTTAAGACCATCGGAAAATACAGATATTTACATTACGATACATAACAGCAGAAAAATTACAGTTATAAAGTGGCAATAAAAATAATTTTATGGTTGGAGGTCTCCACAGCATGAGGCACTGTATTAAGGAGCTGTAGCGCTAGGGAGGTTGAGAACCACTGCTCTACAGGAATTCATACTTATGCTGGCCTCCCACCCTGAGCACAAATTGCTTGAATCCTCCCAGAGGCCGGGAGTGCCTACCTGCTTCACTACTGCAGCCTAGCACCCAGCTTTCTGCTTAATGCTAACACAAGAACTAAAATTCCAACCGGTAATGACCAAGTGCATACTATGTGCTAGGCACGATGCTAAGTCCCTGACACATATTAACTCATTTGGTCTGCCCAAGGAATCCCCTTATCACCCCATTTTACAGATAAGGAAACTGAGGCATGGGGAGACCAAAACTGATTTCTTCAGGGACACAAGAGTAGTTAGTAAGCAGTAGTTGGGAGGCTAGAATTCTTAAAGTCTGACTCCAGAGCTTCAATCATGTGGCTATTATGCTTTCTGCACATAACCCAATACACACTCAATAGTTTCAGTCACTGATAGTCACTGCAGGACTGAATTGAACTGGTCGAGGATTGGGCAGGAAGCCACACCTGGGGTCTAAAGTATCCTAGGTGTGGGGGCTTCCTCTCTGGGAGGTGACAGAAGGACACCGAGGAGCACAGAGGGGCAGGCATGGCCCACACCCAGTGTGGCCTGCACTTCCCCACACTTCTCTCCCTCTGGCTCCAGATAGGAAAGGCAAGGAGCTGCTGATGGCTCTTTTCCTGAGGTGTGGCCAGAGATACTTCCTGGCTCAGAGAAACTCCCAACCTGCCCCAGTTGCCCCCTGAGGATGGAGAACTCACAGGAGCGTGGGTGCCACCAGGAAGAGGAGAGGAAGCGGTACAGGGGACTGTGCCAAGAGCAGCGTTCAGCTGGCTGGGGTCCTGCTATCAGGGGTGCATGGAAGTGGATCTGCCTCGCCAGGTGCAAGGCCAGCACGGCCAGAGAGCCCTGGGAAAGAAAGCAGCACGTCAGGAACACAGCCCCACCTGTCAATCATCATCTGCCGGGAGCCTTTCCTGACTAACGGGGCAGCTCCACGCCATGTACTTTCACAGCACTTGAGCCTGTCCTTTGCGGCTCTGTAGTTCTTTTCAATCATTCACTTAGGGTCTGTCACTCCCTTTTAGTTTGTAAGCATGATAGAGGCAAGGCCTGTGGACCATGCACATTCTGGTATCCCTGGAGCCCAGGGCAGTGTGAAGTGAGAGCAGGTGCGTGCTGAATGCATGTGCCAGCAAGGGACAGAATAAAAGGGTCTAGGCAGGCAAAAAGATGCTGTGGAAAAAAAAAAAGAGTTCCCAACCCAGCCACAAGAGCACACACATACAAGTGGAAGCTTGACACAGACCAGCTGAGCCAGCTCCTATCCCAGGAGCTGCTCGTTCACCCCTATCTTCCTGGGTTGGATGATACCCCAGTATCTCTTTGTTGCAACAGGAACTATTCATGACAGCAAGTTAAGACAGACAGCGTCTGGGCCCTCATGACATTTGTATCTTTTGCTGAAAGAGACAAAACCCAAACACACAGACAACAAATACAATAACCTAATAATTGTGCGAAACACCAAGAAGAAAATCAACCAGGGGGCTGCAAAGAGCCTGAGAGTAAACAGTACCAGAATGATGAGCGGGCTGCAGGCTGGAGGAAGACAAGGTACCATCATTAGGAAGATAAGGCCAACTGTGTTGGTGAGAGTCTGTACGTGTAGACCCTCCATGAGGGCAGTGGTTACAGAACCTAGAGATAACAGGACCTCTGGAATCTGGGTGCGGTTCCCTAAAGGAATCGATGTGATACTTACCTAGGGCTCAGTTCTTTGACAAAATGGAAAAATATTCCCTACTCCATAATCTGCCTCCAGTTCACAGAAACCCAGACAGCCATGTCTGTGTCATGGAGACATCCCATGTTCAGCTCTGATGACACCAAGTTAAAGGTTTATAAAAAAAAGTGGCCGGGTGGGGGTGGTGCGCGCCTTTGATCCCAGTACTCAGGAGGCACAGGCAAATGGATCTCTGTGAGTTCGAGACCAGCCTGGTCTACAGAGCAAGTTCCAAGAAAGCCAGGGCTACACAGAGAAAACACTACCTCGAAAAACAAACAAACAAAACAACAAAAGCAAGGCTCAGAGGTGTCAAGTCACTTGCCTACAGTACAAAGCATGAAGTACCAGGTTGGGATGTGGCAGATCTGAGAGTGATATATGCATGTGTCCATTTCATTCAGAATAGTGGATAGCTAGAATCTCTACATGGAACACTGCCTGTGGGCCAAGAGTCTGCCCTAGGAGACCTAATGTTTGTGATGCATCCCTGACCTTAGTTAGAGATCAGTTCAACAAATATTTACCAAGCAAATATTATGCATGAGGCTCTGCATTAGGCGATTCTACAAGATATACCAGGTGAAGCAACCATGCGGTGCAGCTTGAATGTCAGGCCAGCAAAACCTGATTCTTCTACTTAAGACATGTGACTTTAGATATACTACTGATATTCTAAAGCCTGAGTGTCCTTGTGTGTGAGATGAAGGTTAAATTTCCCTTGCAGGATTTTTGTAAATATTAAACAAGATGATGTGTGTATCACAGCTCCTGTTGGTGAGTCATGCTATCTATCAGCTACTTATTACCCATGAAGGCAAGAATTATGTCTTCCTTGTTCTCTGCTCTGTTCCTAGCGCTTAGCTCAAAAGTGTTAAACAAATGCCTACCAAATGGAGAAGAATAAATGCATGGCAGAGGCTAGGGGGAACAGCAAGGTTCCCAGGAAAGTTGCAGACCTTACCATGTGGATACGATATTGCCCTTGTTTCTAGATTACGATGCCCTCCCATGCAAGATCATTCGCGTCTATGCTGAAGGTACAGGACAGAGCTGGGGAAGCCTTACCCATGAGATGGCATCCCGCAGAGTGTTTGGGGAGACGTGAGCAGACATCCAGTAGAAGGCATTTTTCCACCCACAGCACTTTGGGTCTCTGTTCCTCCTTGGACCACAGGAGCCTGACCTAAATGGTACAATTAGAGGCTACTAAGTTCTGTACAAAATGGGAGCAGGAGGCCATATGTGACAGAATGTCAGACTCTCACCTAACAACGCTGGGCCTAGGGAGCAGTGGGGTAGTGGAGGATGTCTGAGGCCCATCTGAACTGGTGGGCCTGGGTGTTACCCCTCGGAAGCCAGGTCTCAGCACGCGGGGAAAAGCTGTGGAAGCAAAGAGGATCAGTCACACCAACAGGGATGGGCTGAAATAAAGATGGCCTCAACAATCTTCCTTCTAGTCTGTGAGGGAGCATTACCCCAGGAACCCAGGAATCACTGACATCTATCTGTGCAGTGTTTTTGTTTGATTTTGTTTTTCTGGTGCTAGGAATGGAACTCAGGACCTCCAGCATTCTAGGCAAGCCCTCTACCATTGAGCCTAAGCCCCTAGCTCTTGCAGAGGTTCTTAAACAAGGGTACAGATAGAAATCTATAGTCTAGTAAGGATCCCAAGGTTCCACCACCCCATAAAGCAAGACCCCTCAGAATGGCGTATGTTTATTCTCAAAAAATTCTCACAGAGTTGCCTATGAGTGGCAACTTCTGTTCTAGAACCATAAATCTATAGACACACATTCTCACTAAGTTGAGCATGTGTCTCTAAACTCCTCCTCTTTTCACTGGCTTTTTTTTATAGACTCCTCCCCTTCTAGAACTCCATCTCGTCCCCTTGGATGTAAGCTCCACCTTCTTCCTCACTTTGCCCTACCACATCTCAAATTCCAAGGGCTCCAGACTCCTCGACTAGAGCCTTGTCCCCTATGCTCCGCCTTCCCTGCATCTAACCCCACCTACTGGCGCTATGGCTGTCTTCCCGCGGAGCATTGCAGTTCTGAGGCCATGGCCTGTAGAAACTCCCCTTGCAGATGACCCTTACCTCGCCCCAGGAGACTTGTCAGGCGCCACATGTTGTGGCCAGCACCATAGAGCGCTCGCAGCAGAGAGATCAAGGCCGAAGAACTGGACAGAGACGATCGCGGCCGCCGCGCAGTCCCTGACGGCCGACTCCCCCGGCCGGCCAATCAGCAAGGAGCCCTACCGGAAGGATGGTGCTCTCGGGAGGAAGTGGTGGATGGGGCGGTCTTCGCTAGATGAGAGCAACAAGGACGTGATGCCGGGCCAGGGCAGCGGTGTCCTCTGTCGCCATCGCACGAGCCGCGGAGGTGCGCGGATCCGTATGGCGGCTGGTTGGTGGACTGAAGGACCCAGGGCAGGGTTTGCTCCCAGGTTCTAGCCCGGTTTTATCTCTTTACATTTAGACTGGGCACTTTCTGAGTCAGGATCGAAAGGCAAAGAAAATCCTTGCCAGCGTCCGGGCAAGAATTCCTGCACAGCCCAGTTATCAGTTGCTAAGGGCCTTTTTCCCCCTTCTCAGCCTAAAGCACTTGTTCCTCTAGTAATCTCACCAGAAACTCGGTTTACAGGCAAAGGACATGTACTACACCCCTTGCGCAACCCTAGGGGCATCTGATTTCACTTTATCAGATTATAATTCCATCCAAGGAATCACCCTATAAATTCACTTAACCCAAGAGAGAAATGGGGATGGTTCTTAGCAATCTTTTGAGAGGTAACTTAACCACCAAAGATATGTCTGGCTAAGACGATGACAATTGCGACTCCCTCTTGAGTATAGACTTGCACTTTGGTATTGCCTTACTTTGTTCCCTGTGTGCCTTCTAAGCCCATGCTTATACCCATGTTAAAGTTATCTTTAATAAAATATCCAGCTCTTCATCAGAGTGGCTAGTCCTGAAATTGTTTTCATCTTCTCATCCAGGAATTTTGGTTTGGCCTGAGTCAAAGTCCCTAAAATATTAGGAGAACTCAGGCTGCTGAAGGTCACAGTGTAGTGAGTGCTGTTTCCCTGTCCCCTCACTGCTGATACTCTGTTGTCTGGGTCCCTGCGCAAGGATAGGGCCAGCTGGAGCAGTCCTGACTGCCCTTTCCTGATGCCACAGGCTGAGGCTTTTGAGTGGCTGCTTGTTTCAAAATACTGAAGGATTCACGGACTGTGTTCAGCCAGAGCCCTCCGGTTCAGGTTCAGCCAGTGTTAGTTTTTGTAAACTGGTCCCACTTTCATGACTGTGAAGAGTCCTATGGGGTGGGGGGAAGGTGTTTAGACTTCTTGCTTCTCCCAAATATGTGACTTCTAGGTGGGTGGAAGTATCTGGGATGAGAGTACTGGGTGTACCTACGATTAGACCCTGGCATGTGGTGTTAAAGTTGTGTTTCTCTGTCAAACAATCTTGAGCCATATGTCAGCCACCGTTCTAGGATCTGAGAAGACAGATTGATGAAGAGCATGTGTGGCCTCCAAAAATACAGGGCTCTAGTACATGAATAGTAGACTGCAGTAGGGTCTGGTGACAAAAGACTTTAGAACTGGAGGCAGGAGGATCAGTAGTTCAAGGATATCCTCAGCTACCTAGGTCTAGGCCAGCCTGGGCTACATGAGACACTGTCTCCCAAAAATAAATGAATTAATGAATAGGAGTAGACTCTGAGATAGCACCAGCTTCCATGTTGTACTGGTTATAGCTCTGGACTCTGAATCCAGTGATCCGAGTTTATATCTCGGGGGAACCTGTTCCTTGAGAAAGAGACCTGGTCAGTTGTCCTCATCAACTCAGACCACAGAACCCAATATAAACGGGCTGCCCATGCATGTTTCAGCATTGCCAGGGGCATGCTTCACTTCACAGACTCTGAGATGGGCCTGAGAACATGTGCCTGTAATTCTAGTACTGGAGAGGCTGAGATAGGAGGATCACAGATTCAAGATAATGAGTTCTGGACCATTCTGGGCTACGTGGTGAGACCTTACCTCTAAAAGAGAAAGGACAGAGTCTGTAGGACTGAAATGGCTCAGTGTCAGAGGCTGGGCCTATCCTGCACAAGCCAGGTTCAGTCTCTAGCACTGACAAACAGCAAACGGGCTCTAGACCCACAAATACCACTGTGAATGCCAGCTTTCTGATTTTCTAGCTTGGTTATCTTTGCAGGGCATTTATTTGTTTGGTTTTGTTTTGTTTTGTTTTTGTTTGGTTTTAGGTTTTTCAAGACAGGGTTTCTCTGTGTAGCCCTGGCTGTCCTGGAACTCTCTGTAGAAAATTTAACATTTGTTATTTTTATTATTATTGACATTATTATTATCATTACTGAATTTTTAAGACAGGATCTCTCTGTGTAGCCCTAGCTGTCCTGGAACTTGCTCTGTAGGCCAGGCTGGCCTCAAACTCAGAGATCTGCCTGCCTCTGGGATTAAAGGCCTGCACTGCTTGCTACCACTCCTTTGCAGGGTTCTTAAGCACACTTAGCCTGTTATTTGTAAAACAGGGAAAATAATACCTCATGTAATTGTGAGATTCAAAACAACATAAATGGTCAGCCTAGGTCCTGGTGCGTAGAAAGGGCCCAAGAATTGTGAGTTGTGTTTTAATAGAGCATGAGCAGTGAGTGGGGTTACATCGTGGAAGGATTCTTCCACGTGGTTTGCATTTTGAGTTGGGCCCTTTAAACACAAGTAAGCTTGTCAGCTGGAGAAGGGAAAAGGGCGTTGCAAGCAGAGGAAACCACATGAAGGCCCAGGAGCCTGAATGCAGGCAACTATTCAGAAATGTTCTTGCATGGGGAGTTGGGGCACCCACCTTTCACAGTCCCTGTGCTGCCTGACATAAAACCATAAGTGTGCTGACTTGGCTCTGTCCCTCCTGGGACTTCTGGGCACCCCTTCCTCAGCCTGTCTGTAGTTGGCTTTCTTCCTCAAGGCTCAGCCTGATTTCAGGGCCGCAGTGAAGACTCCCCAACTGGTGGAGCCCTCCCCACTTACTTCTCTGCTTTCCCCAATCCCTGTAGTGCTTAATTTTTACTACACAGTTTAGCAGTAATTATATGTTGTCCTGTTATTTAATTATCTCGTCTCTGTAAGTGTACGCTCCCCGGTTCTTTCCCTCAGGGTAGGGGTGGCATCTTCCCATTTTTGTGTCCCACATGGGGCTTAACACACACTGTCAGCCCACAAAGTATGTGTCCCCAATGCCTCTTAACTGCACACAGCCAGAAGCACCAGACCCTTATCATGGAATGACTGATTTGAGCAAAAGTGTGTTCATTCCACGTGCCTTCGTTGAGGTCCTGGCCTGTTTGAAGTTAGTCGAAGGGGTTTGAAAGAGAAAGTAAAATATCTGCCCCCATACACAAAATGATGTTATAGCCAGGGGTGGTGGCACACACCAGTAATCCCAGCACTTGGTTGATTGAAACCGGTGGATCGTGAATTCAGGGGCAATCAGATGTCTAGTAAGACACTGTCCAGAAGGAGTAGGAGGAAAGAAGGAAAATTTCCCCCGAATCTTGGGGATATCAAAGGCTGCTGGAGTGAGAAGTGTGGGGGTGGCTGGAATCCTCACAGCCTTTCGGTTGTCAGTACAATCCAACAGGAACACTGTGGGAATCACATGGACTTTTGTCTTTACTAGAAATGCCAAGGCCTGAAGCCATCAGC
The DNA here is from genome assembly GCA_001685095.1 of Ellobius talpinus. Taxonomy (NCBI): domain Eukaryota; kingdom Metazoa; phylum Chordata; class Mammalia; order Rodentia; family Cricetidae; genus Ellobius; species Ellobius talpinus. The sequence goes on from LOJH01011502.1 coordinate 45,880, forward strand.
CATTTTCTTCCGCTGCTCTCACAGTCTGTTTTTGGATTATAGCCCAAAATCAAGTTGATTCAATTGTTTTACAAAGGCCAGCTGTTTTCATTAAGAACCTATTGTCTAGGTACCTAGTAAATCACGTCTTGTGATGTGTATACAAGCCCTTCTGTTCTTACAACAGGGAGCGTTGTAGACATTTGGTGTTGCCTTAATTTTTGTAGACATTTTAAATTCATACTAATCAAGTTTATGAGTTTATTCAGTGCTAGAGCATACCTAGAGTATTTAACAACTTAAAAAGAAAATGGATGTGGCCCAGTATTGTGGCTCATGCCTGTAATCCCAGCATTCAGGAGGCTGAGGTAGAAGGATTATCATAAGTTTGAGGGCAGCCTAGTCTATATAATGAGTTATAGGCAACCTAGTCTACATAGTGAATTATAGGTGGCCTAAGAGATCCTGTCTCAAAGCAGCAAAACAGGTCAAAGCTGCTTGATTTTGCAGTGGGCAGCAGTCAATGCAGAGATAGATAACTGATCCAAGTGCTGAGGAGTTGACTCAGTGCTCGGCCCGAAATGATCATCTTCCAACTCCCAGGCTTAGGGAAGATTCCCAAAGAGGAGGCAGAGAGAATGAAAGAGCGAGAGGATGGGAAGGGTGCTGTGCATGCTGTCTTCAGGGCATGACAAGGATATCCCACTCCTGAACCCATGACAACTGTGGTTACTGGTGCAAAATCAAACCAGCTAAAATTCTGATATAGTTGAGAGGGGCTCTCCAGGCCCCACCCCTTGTTTGAGCTGATATCTTCTGGGAGGGGAAAATTTGTTTTTTGAGGGTGTGGCTGCTGGTGAGTTTCCCATGTTCCAGGAGATGGCCCCACATCCATATCCATGGGCAGCACTGATTTAATCTTGTGGACTATCAAAGGAAAAGGAAGACTTGAGGTTGAGAAGGAGATGTGTTGGAGAGATACAGAGGAAGTTGGAGAGGGACGTGGGGAGTCTAGAAGTGTACACAATCATATTTCATTGTGCATATGTATGAAATTCCCAAGAATAAAAAAATTATAAAAACAGAACCCTGCCCTGAAGAATCTATATAGTAGGACAAACAAAGCCAGTAGGCAATTAAAATACAGAATGTCATTTAGTTATTTATTGCAGCGTAGCAAACACTCTAGATCTTGGTGACTTAAACCCATCATTATTTCCTTTAGTTCTGTAAATGGGGCTCAGCTGAGCAATATTGCTGGTCTCACTTGGAGTCTCTCATGAGGTTGTAGTTAGATGGCAACTGTACCAGAAGTCATATGAAGACACCTGGGGCCACAGAAAGGCTGGGCATCTTCTGCATGGAGTCCCGGGGCTTCTCGACTCCATGTGGCCTCTCTGAGCAGCTGAACTTCTTACATAGTGACTGAGAGTGTACAAAAGTAGACCTGCCAGGCACCTCAAAACCTAGGCCTGGAACTGCACTCTCTTCCTCCTGTGCTCTGTTGGCTAAAGCAAGTTGGAAGGCCAGCCCCAAATTAGTGTAGAAGGGGAAGACCGTGACTGTGAGAATGTGGTTCTTTGGACACTAACAGGTTCTATGGGAAGGGCTGTGCAGGAGCCCATATAAAATAACAATAACAACTCCTTCTCTTCCTTTTCCTTCTCTTACTGTTTTCTCCTCTTCTGATTCTTCCTTTTCTTCCTCCTCCTCATGTGTATACATGCAGGTGGGTGTGTGTTCCCAGGCACGTACAACCAGAGGCCATAGAAGAACATTGAATGTCTTCCTTTATCACTCTCTAGTGTGGGAAGCCCTTCTGTATATGTGTTGCTTTTATTGGTTAATGAATAAAGAAGCTGCTTTCAGTCAATGCCTTAGCAGAATATGGCCAGGCTAAAAGAGATATATAAAGAGAGAGTAGGCGGAGTCAGGGAGAAGCCATGTAGCCATCACCATGGACAGACACGCCGGAACCTTGCCAGTAAGCCACAGCCACATGGTGACAGGCAGATGAATAGAAATGGGTTAATTCAAGATGTGTTATCTAGAAATATGCATAAGCTAATAGGCCAAGCAGTGATTTAATTAATAGTCTCTGAGTGATTATTTCTGGTCTGGGAAGCCAGAAACAAACAAGTGGCCTCTGCCAACAACTCTCTACCTTATTCCTTTAAGACAGGGTCTTTCACTAACCCGGATGCTTGTTGGCCAGCCAGCCAATAAGCAAGTAGGATCCGCTTGTCTCTGCCACTACTCCCCACACTGGAATTTTTATATGCATGCACAGCTATTTACACGGATGCCGGAGATTTGAACTAGGGTCTTCATGCTAGCACAACAAATTCTCTTACCTACTAAACCATGTCTCCAGTCTCCACGGGTTGACTTCTTTCAAAATTGAATGAAGAGCTAGAGATATAGTTGGGGTGAGGGAATGTAGCTTAGTTGGAAGAGTGCTTGCCTAGAATGTATGAAGAGCTGTACTCAGTTCCCCAGGACTGCATAAATGAGGCATGGTGGCATATGCCTGTAATCCCAGCACTAGGTATATGAGTCAAGAGGATCAGAAATTCAAGGTCAATTTCAGATACATAGCAGACTGGAGGCCAGCTTAGAATTCATGAGACCCTAATTCAAAAAAAAAAAAAGAATAATAAGGACTAGGGACTCTGTGTGTGTAGCTGCTGTGTGGGATTGATTGGGTCCAGGAAAGAGGTCAAGCCCTCATTGTCACCCTGTCCTCTCGGCCAGCAACCTCACGTTTGTCACTGAGACGTCTGAGTCATTACCTCAACATTGCTATCAGTTCTTACTAGTTTTTACTAGTTTTTTTAAATGCAAACCCCTTCTTACAAATGTTTTGTTTTGTTTCATTTATTTTTCAAAGAACATTTTGCAAGAAACCTGCTGCCTGTTAGACACCTGGACATGGGGTTGGTCAGGTGGTCAAACAATTTTATACTTGGGTGTGAAGTGTGCTGAGGGAGAACCTGCTGGCAAGGAGCAGGGAGCATGCCATTGACCTCTCAGATAAAAAGATATATGAAATTGAAATTATCTTTTCATTACCAATGAAAAGGTAATGTAGAAGAGGGCAAAGAAGGTCGTTAAGAGAGTTTCTACTCTAGTAAAAAGTCAAACAGTACTAAAGGGTTGTATCAAACAGCAGCAGACCTCTGCCTCACGCTCTCTACCCTGCAGTCTGGCTCCCTGGAGGCGGCCATTTTCAACTCTTTGAAATGTCAGGAAGCCGCACAGAAGAGCAGGGGTTGTGTGACATTCAACACAGTGCTCCCACTGACCGCCTGGTTATCTTGGTCAGGTTAATTATTATCTTTCCCTCAGTTCTCTTATCGGTATCATGGGGTTAATGAAAGTAGTACCCATTTCCTGAGAAAACAGCATCAGCGAGTGGTGACCACAGATGATGGTGCTGGAGGAGGAAGAGGAGGAGAGAGCTTGAGAGCCACTGTGCACATTGCTCACACACCATACAAATAAAGACAGGGCACGATTGTGATTTGGAGGACATGCCAAGAACCCAGACTCAGTTGGAGAAGTTTGAGCTTCTCCTTTGTTCTAAGCCAGACGGATCGTTCTCAGTCCCATTCCTTTCCTGACTCTTCTGCAACCTTGCCACTGTGATCATCCTGATCCTCATATCAAAGCATTCATCTCTTCACTACGTCTTTGCTTTCTGCCTATGAAATATGCACAAGCCTTTCCTATCTTGGCCAAGTCTTTTAGTTGATCCTCCTGCTTCTTCAGTTATCCGTCTGTTTCTTTGTCTCCACTGCCAAATTTCTCAACACGAATGCTGCCTCTTGTTTCTGTATGAATGCCTGACTTTTCAGCCTTGGCATCCACTTCTATCTCTCTTTCTGTTGCGCTGGACATTAGGTCCATCAGAGCCCCCCCATTAGCTACCAAGGTATATTTGGACCCAGAGTATTTGACTGGGTTGGCCCCATTATTCCTGCAGTCTCACCTCCAAAGGCTCACCATCCCACATCCCTGTTTCTGTCTGTGTTTCTCCAAGTGATCCAGGAAAGCAACCTTGGATTCTGGTTGGCTCATCTACCTTCTCCACCCTCCCCATGTTAGTTTGGTCTGTCATTGTAAGTACTGAAGACTCACTGGAACCTAGCATCTGTAAAAGTTGCGTCAGAATCTGGAGGGGTGGGGGTGGGGCTCTAAGGAATACCAAGAGCAGGATATAGCTAGACCCAAGAAAGATCAAAGATGTGGGTTCAGGAGCCAACCGAGTGAGCCCCTCCACAGACTGCCTTATGGATTTCTTGTGATCTGGGCAGACACCCCACAGGTGTCAGACACTCCCAAACCTAGCTGGTCCCCAGGTCCTGTAAAAATCACCCTCTTGCATCAGGTGCTTACACGTGTCTCTGGTTCAATTTCCCCCGAGATGCCCCTACCTTGTTAGTTTACCACTGTTGTCTTTGTTTCTGTGAAATGGGTCCCTCAGTGCGGTGCTTGGCACATAGAAAGGCCTCCTTGAACGGTGGCTGTGATCTTGCCTTTATCTCTTTTCCTGCCTGTCAGTTCTCTCCCACCTTCTAGTTCCTTCTGTTAGCTGTTTTGCTATAACCTCAGGTCCACCTGGCAGAGTTCTGCAGCTGCTCGAGGCCAGCTGGGCATGTGACTCGAGTGGTAGAGTGCTGGCAGCGTGCTCAAAGCCCTGAGTTCATTCCTCAGCACTAAAGCCAAATGAGGTAGCACACACCTGTTATGAAAGCACCGGGGAGGTGGAGGCTGGAGGGTCAGAAGTTCTAGCTTGTCCTCAACTACATGGCAGATTCACGGCTAGCCTGGCTACATGAGACTCTATCTTAATTTTGAAAGGAGAGGAGGACTGGAGAGACAGATGGCTCAGCAGTTAAGAGCACCCATTTCGCCAGAGGACCCAGGTTCAGTTCCCAGCACTCACATGATGGCTCACAACCATCTGTAACACTGTGGTACATGGACATACCTGGGGACAAAATACTCATATACATAAATAAATCTAACTTTAAAAATTTTTTAACGACTTATTTTTATTTTATGTACAGTTATTTTATGTACATTATGTTTTGCCTTCGTGTACGTCTGTGCAACGGGTGTTGGTTCCCCTGGAATTGGCGCTACAGACAGCTGTGAGCTGCTATGTGCTGGGTTCAATTCCCAGCACCCTGGAAGAGCAGCCAGTTTTCTTCTGAGCCATCTCTCCAGTCCTGAAAAAATGTTTTTAAAGTAAGAAATAAAGGCTGGTGAGATGGCTCAGCAGGTAAAAACGCTTGCCACCAAACCTGACAACCAGAGTTCTGTCTGTGGGACCCACATGGTAGAAAGAGAGACGCTACTCCTACAAGCTGCCCTCTGACCTTGGTGCATGTGTTATGGCATGCATGCTCACACAATAAATGTAATTTAAGAAAATAAAGAAATGTCAGATATTGGGTGGATGCAGGCTTCTGAGAGCTGGGAGGTGGGGAAACTTGAAAAAGATAGGTGGTCTCATCAGCTCCTTAAAGAAACCCCTGTTTGGCTTCAGCCAGGCCTCAGCTCAGAACACCATGAAGCAGGATTCTCCTCCCTGGGCCCAAAGCCTATGCTACTAGACTAACCCGTGAATCTAGGTGAGGCTGCCACTGAAGAACAACAGAGAGGATGCGAGCCCAGCCTTGTGAGAGCTGGGGATGGTGAGGGATGTGGCAAGATCTGCAGCGCTTGCTGGAGGTGAGAGGTAAGAGCAGCGCCCTCGGGGCTTTGTGCCAGGTGCAGGCTGGGGCCTTCCCCGAGGCTTGGCAGCCAGAAGCCAGAGGTACCCCAATTCTGCTGAGCACTCGCAGGTCCCCTCTGCACCCTGTCATTAGGCTCTATGTGGGAGCCAGGTGTTTGGCTTCTTTGAGTCCAACAGCCCTGCTCTCCCTGGCTGCTCCTGGATGGTGGCTCTCCTGCGCCTGGACCGCAGCTCCCACTCCCACCAGTTCAGAACTGGGGGTGGAGCAGCCTCACAGCTGTTTGCTCCCAGGCAGCATGGCTAAGTAGTTCACAGCTCTGGCTCTGAGTCAGAACCCACCCATTTCAATCCCTCTGCTGCCATTACTATCTTTTTTTTCTTTTTTTTAATATTTATTTATTATGTATATAATATTCTGTCTGCGTGTATGCCTGAAGGCCA
>LOJH01011503.1:16191-26402 GCA_001685095.1 Ellobius talpinus
TGGTCTACAGAGTGAGTTCTAGGACAGCCAGGGCTACACAGAGAAACCCTATCTCAAAAATTCAAAAACAAAACAAAACTCTATATACAGCAGGGCTCAAATACATCTTCGTAGCTGAACCACTAGGGAGAGGTCCCCAGCCAGCAAGCACAGACTAAATGTCAACTTAAACTTACTCCAAGCCATTTTACCTTAAAGAATAGAGGTAGAGAATGGAGACATTTTAGTATAAGCATGTATTTTTTTAGAGTAGATATGGGTTTCTGTGTATACAACACTACTCTTTAGAAACTGCTGGAAACAGCAAGGGCCTCCAGCAAAGAGGCTCTGAAGGCTGGTGGCAGTGAAGAATGAGACTTCACTTGGTTACCATCTATCAACTTGAATCACTCCCATATGCACATATAATTTGAAAAATAAAAGAAAAACACATTGCATTTTGGAGTCGACTATACACAAAGACCTTTTTGTTGAAGGGGAATGAAAAATAAAGATAAACCCTAGTTCCTCTCCTTTCCTGGCCCCTATGAATGTCTTATCGCCATCCTTGCCTAATGTAAATTTGTCACGTTGCAGTTTAGGTTTTTGGTCCCTGATATTATTTTACTCATTAGTGAGTGAATCAAACCTGGATAAATGAGTGTGTCTGTGAGTAGAAGATACAAGATTAGATTCTCTTTATTTAAGTCCTCATCAACAGGCTTTCAGCTAGCAGCGTCCTCTCTACAATTGCCTCTGGCCTCACTCTCTGGAAAAGTTATCTCAGGTCTCTGACAAGAACAGATCATCAGATTGTTTCTCATTTTTAATAAGGGCAAGGAGGAGTTGCTTACCTCAAAGGCAATTTGATCTAGAGTCTACTATTCAGGAAGATGGTAAGACAAAAATGAACAAAGTCAGAAACAAAGTTCCAAGGCAGCTGGAGAGACAGGGAGTCCTGGAGGAACAGCACTACCCTCAGCTCTGAAGACATGGTGTATATTTGGATTGTCCTCCAGTGGTAGGGACAGCACCCCAGGCCTCACATAGAGTTAGCAGTGCTCTAACTCAGTTACATGTCTAGCTGAGATAAATTTAGTTTTAATGTTAATAGGGTTACCTGAAGTTATCTTTTACTCTGGTTATAATCATTATAAATAAAAACATTAAGCAGAGTGAGCTATGTTAAAACCATCTTTGGAAACGTGTGCGACCTGAGATGAGCCTAAGACTCTGCACTGGAGACCTCCGTGTTCTGCACACGTCTTCATCCCATGAGTGCAGACCAGAGAACATGGCTACTGTGCACCAGACACTTCTCTCCGTGGGGGATGTTCAGCAGCACACCTGGCCTCTGCCCACTAGCTGTGATTATAAAAAACGTTTCCAAATATTGCCAAATATACCCTGTGGTAAAAAACTATTTTAGAGAAAAAAAAGCAGAATCACAGAAATGTTCTTGTGTGTGTGTGTGTGTGTATTTGTTTTCCTTAAACTTGGGATAAATTTCTAAAGTGTTCAGCAATTAAACCAGTTTTGCAAATTTTAAGTGAATACTATATGAAATAGATAGATTCATGAACCACCGCGAATAGCTTAGCAGAATAAGAAACTGTGACAGTTACTAAAAAACTAAATATGTTGATTTTTCAATGGTAATCCAACCCAGCAGAAACAAAAATCAACAATATTAAAAAGCAAATCATTGCCTTCATCTAAGTTATATATTTTCTTAGATTTATCTTTATTTTGATAGAGGATACCAGTACCTTCATGAAGTGGAAACCACTCGGACTAGTGGTAGCTCTGAGTCACAAACCTGAAACACTACATTACAGAGAATAAAAGTGAGCCTCATTAAAAGAGCATTCACACAGAGCAGTGACAGCTGTGGGTGTCCTGGTCCTGCAGTGACAATGCTGACGAGCTGTGGGACTGTGCGGTCTATCTCATGGCCACGTGAGTGGTGATCCGGGAAGATTTACTGAGTCCTTAGGACTGATCTTGATAATCTTCGTACAAACGCCACTGTGCGTGCCTTCTAGACCAACTTAGTAAGCAGGGCTACTTACTTCCAGTGAATGCTATCCATCGAGCATATTTTGTAGCTTCTCTTCGCCAGTGGGAAGCCACCAGCAAACCACATGTGACAGTCAAGGAAATGATTCCCATGATGATAAAAAACAGGGTGGTGACCCACTCTGGGGGAAGCCGGGGAGGGATGCAGGTCCGATCTCGTCCATGGATTGTTTGACACTGTCGCACTAGGCCCACAGTGAGTGCTCCTGGGAAGAGGCAAAGGTGGAATATTTTAGTAAGTCTGGCACAACCGAGAATATTCCCACAAAACCTCTTTCACACTTAGATCTTGTTGGTACCTGGGTGGGTAATCCAAGCATTTAATTTGGAAGCTGTCTTCAGTAGTCTGATGCTGTTTATAATGTGGCAATGCTTGGATTAATTGCAAATGAACATAAGCAATGAGAACAAGCCCCGAGAGCTGTGAAGCAGTCAGTCCAGTCATTTCCTAAACAAAAGCACTTCTTTCTGTCGTGGCCACTTTTCTAGAGACTGGACCGCAGTGCAGGCTAACTGGACACCTGGACACCATCAGGAGTCTGCATTCTACATGCTCTTCTCCGAGTACTTGTGTCAGGCACTGACCGGGCTCCAGGGAAACAGCAGCAAAGTGGCTGGCTGAGGCTCCTGACCTCCTGATCTTGCAACACTGCAGCAAGAACTGCATTTTTCTCTTTCTGGATTCAAGACTGTACAGTACTTTATTTTGGCTGAGGAAGAAGTATGTATAGGAAATTGAATGCAAACTTGGAATATACCTAATGATAATATGCATTAAACACTAAGGTGAACTTATCAAAAGTAAAAGGTGCGGCTCACTATTTTTATCATTATGTAAGAGCACAGCTGCAACCTTACTGGCATGTGTCAACAGGAAAACAAAAGTGACCAAGGCAAACTGTAAAGTACCCCACTATCATTAATTTTCAAAACTTTATTATTTTATCATTATCAACCTGTAGGGCAGTGTGAGAGAGAAAGTGATGTGTGTGCTTGTGTGTGTGATGTGTGTGAGTGCATGGGCAGGGAGGCTGAGGTCAGCTGTGGAGTCGGCTCTCCTTTCTATTTACCTGGGTTCCAGGGATCACACTCACGCGGTTGAGCTTGTGTGCAGTTTGCCTGAGAGCCCTCTTCCTGTTCCCTCCCATGAAGAGATGTGAACTGATTTCTCTGAAGCACCAAGTGCCATTTGGATGGAATTACTTTAGAGAAACCCAGATTAGGAAGGTAAGAGACTATTTTCTGTTTTTCTACACAAAGAATTACAACTTACTTTCAAACGAAAGTTGTCCCCTCTGCAAGAGTGACTGCAAATGGGGAGCAGCGACTAAATACAAGCGTAAACCTCGAGAGCCGCTGAAGACAGCAGATTCCCACCTCTTTCTAGGGAGGGAGTGTCTTTCTTGGCTGGCCTTTTGTTTCTAATATGAACAGTCCCCTCCCCCTAGTTCACAGCAACACTCCCTCAGAATCATGACATTTGGCAGGAACAGGGCCTTCTTAAGGACTGGCAGGAAAATGGGAGCAGCAGACCGGGGCTGGATCTGTCTGCAGAGTGTGCGGGTAGGTGGGTTTCTCAGGAAGGAGTGCTTGGTACAACTTGCATCTTTCCATCAATCCCATTTTAGAAATAAAGCATGTGTTAAAAAAGAAAGAGAAACATGGGCTGGAGAGACAGCTCAGTTGTCAAGAGTATCTACTGTTCTTGCAGAGAACCCAAGTTTAGTTCCCAGCACCCACTGTAGGGGGTTCACAACTGTCTGTACCTCCAGGTTCAAGATCTGAAGCCCTCTTCTGACCTCTGTGGATAACTGCATTTGCTCCTACAAAGACACACACACACACACACACACACACACAAACACACACACATAAACTATAAAGATCTTAAAGAGTAAAGTAAAGTAGGTTTTGGGAAGGGGCTCAGTATGTAAAGTGATTTCTGAGTGAGCATGGGTTTTGGGTTCCCTAGCTCCCACTAGGAACAAAACAGTACCAGCTACGATCCTAGTGTGGGGAGGTGGAGACCAGGGGATTCTGCTGTCTTGATGGCCACAGTCTAGCTCAATATGTGACCGCCTCAGTGAGAAAGCCTGTCTGAAAACACTTGCAAACTCACATGTATCTTTCCCACACTATGTACACAATTAAAACAAAACCAAACACTAAAAGAGATTTAGAAAAGAAGGGTGATAAAAAAGTTCTCTGAAAAATGAATTATGGGGGCGGGAGAGATGGCTGAGTGGTTAAGAGTAATGCTGTTCTTCCAGAGGTCCTGAGTTCAATTCCCAGCAACCACATGGTAGCTCACAAACATCTATAGTGGGATCTGATGCCCTCTTCTGGCATAATGTCATACATGCAGATAGAGCACTCACATAAGAAATAAAGAAATAAATCTTTTAAAGAGTTATGGTCTCCCCTCTTCTCCAATGCTAATTCTCCCTGGCCAGAACACTGAGATGATAAACAAGCTGTACTTTTTCTTTTAAATCAAATAATCAGGTTCAGCTGATGAATCCTGCACAGGTGCAAGAAACACAGGCACAATATGGAGACTGTCACAGGCAGCACGGAGACCAAAGTGAGCAAACTCTTATGGCACTGTCATCTACTATGTCCCCAGCTGCTGTCTGGAACCTAGAGACTTACAAAGAGTAGGCACCGGGGGTTACATGACTTCTGAAACAGTAAAAGTTTCCTCTGAATGCTAAGTTGAGGCGGGGCAGAGCCTCACTATGATAAAGCATTATACTGTAATTCTGGAAATAAAAAGAGCATTCACAGCTGTGCCCACAAACTCCTAACAGGAAACCACTCCTGATCATTCGGCAGAAAGACTTCTAACAAACTACCCTCTCGGAGTCGTGGTTCCATTTATAAAAGCTGAACCGTAATGATGAAAGACACTTGCACAAATGCAACACTGGATTCCCATTATGGAGGCAACTGTCTTCACCATGCAACAAAGGAAGCTTGAATGGCAGCTGCACACACCTACTGACGAGATCTGCACTGAGGATTATCTTGTGTGTCCAAACATTCAAACCATGTCCAGAGCATTAGAGGGAAAGCTCTCTCTCTCCTTGAGAATATTTCTGAGTACTCCCGTGTTCCCCCTCTGACTCTGGTTAAGAACAGGGTGAGGATGCCTACTGTGCTTGCCAACTGTCAAGGCTTTCAGAGTAAGACTTCTTTTTGCCGCCTCTTCTGCCTAGCAAATCACAGCACGAGCAGGCAAGAAAATGGAAATGATAGCTATAAGCAAACTAGAGAAAACCCAGTGGATGTTCAGCTGTAGAGTGGCTCTGCTTCTGTATTTCTAAAATTCCATATCACAACAAAGCAAGACCAAATACTCAGCACCTCTGAAGGGGGGCAAAGCAAGAAGACATTTACAATAATGTCACTCACTCTGCCCTGTAGCTGCTCTGTAGCTGTCTGCAGGAAAGGTCAGCTAATTTTAATCAGCAATTAGATGGTATACTGCATAAAAGAACACTAATACCCAAATATCTTTCTGTGCGCTGGGTTTGTGTACTCAAATGCATGAGGTCCCAGGTCCCATCTCTACATCCCACAGAGGATTCCTGCAAGGCTCTCAAATGCTCGGCTATTAGAGAATGAGATTCCCAAAACAATACTCTCATGCTTCCAGTGAAAACAGATTTTCCTACAATAGAGAGGGGTTAGTATTAACAGTGGTCAGTCAATGTTGTTATACTTTGCCCTCTGAAGTAAGACTGTAATTCAGTAACATTTATGATGTACTCACACATATTCTATGGGCTAACTGGGAGAGTCTGCACAGCCAATTGCTTGGAGATTTAGATTTTGTTAGCACCCACACTTTGAACAGGCCTTTAAATTTCATCTTTATTTCAATGAATTATCTCTCGCCCATCTTTTACTGCCTCTAGATTTTCTAATACACTCTGCATCACACAGTCAAACAGCTGATGTTAAAAAGCAGCTTTGAAGGTAGTGGTGGTCCTGAGTATTGAGTCCAGGGATTGTCTACCCTCAGAAGTGGGGATTAAAAAAAAAAGAACACAGCTGGGCATGGTGGCGCACGCTTTTAACCCCAGCATTCAGGAGGCAGAGGCAGGCAGATCTGAGTTCGAGGCCAGTCTAGTGTGCAAAGTTAGTTCCAGGACAGCCAAGGCTACATAGAGAAATCTTGTCTTGAAAAACCAGAAAAACCAACCAAACAAAACAAAAAAGCCCACAAACAAACAAACAAACAAAAAGAATGCCATCTTTTCAGAGAAAAAAAAAGATATACTTTGTGCTTAATCGGAGAATCATCAAATGGCCTGTAGCAGTGGGCACACAGCAGGAATCAAATGGATTAAAAACAAGCTACAATTAGAACCATGCCGCATCCCAGAGGTTCTCTGGAAAAACTGTTGTTCAATGTGGCTTTTTGCAGCACGTCAGGTTAAGCAAAAGTCCAACCATTTACTAATTTTTGTTTTACACAACAGGATTTTTGTCTTTTGAAGGGGCCTGTGACTGCATTCCCCAAGCAGCCAATCTATCTTTACCCTGAAGTTGTTGCCTGGGTAACCAATCCATCCAAACAGGAGATTTATACACAATAGAAAAAAGGAAACCAAACTAGAGGCTCCAGCCTTCCACGAGCCTCACAGGATTGCTCACGCCTGTGTATCATCCACATGGAAAGTCACAGGAGTCCTGCTCTGCTGAGTGTGGGACCTTAACTAAAACTGACTTTTGAAGCTCATCCTCTAGACCAGACACAGTCTGCGCATGCCTGCTGCCACAGTGAACATCTTCACTGGAGACGGAGGAGGTATGTCATCACTGGTTAAAGGCATGCCACAGAAAATATGTAACCCAGAGCTGTGAAGCAGCACATACGCCCACCAGAGCCTGTTACAGGCAAATCATGTGACTGCCCACCAATCTGGACCTTATCCCTGCCATCAATGTGATTTCTGGCTTTCTACCAGAAAGTGTATCATTGGCAAGCTGTTTATTGGTTACACACACCAAACAAATGCTTCACCACAAATGTCTTAATGACTGATAAAGGTTCACTTTCTGTTCTTCCAACAGCAGTGGTGTTTAAGCAAGTGACACCACTCCAATTTTAACTGAAAGGATGAAGATTCTCATTTTACAGACAGCTTGGGTAAGGAAATTTAACAGAACTCAGGGCAAGTTTGGACAGAGGTGATTGGGGATGGTTAAGGCAGCTAGGGATGCGCACACAGTGTGCTCCCCGTCACTGGGGCTTCTAGTCTCCAACCCCTGAACTTTCCTCTCAGCTGTTGCTTTCCTTTCTCCAGTCGGTGACTTCTTTACCCATTCCATCCTGACAGCTCAGATGCTGAATGAGTGGTAGCACAGGTAGAGAAGCTCTAACACCTGCCAACAAGGGTTCCATTCCCAGAACTGATGTCAGGAAGCTCAGGGATCTGGCCACTGACACCAACGTGGACACAGCGCTTATCCTGGCCACTGACACCAACGTGGACACAGCGCTCAGCCTCACCCTCATGTTACTCTGGATTTCAGATATCCTAATATGCCACTCATTAAATTGTATCTTTGGCCTATTTGCTTTTTGGTCAGTTCAGTTTTTATAAACTTCTGTGCCCTAGCATAAACACAGAAGTAGCAGAAGAAAATGACTACTAGCTATGGTTCTGGAAGAGATATCTTGATGATATTGCAGAAATTAGTAAGTACACCTACCACAGGGTCAAAGGTATCAAAGTATAAACAGCTGGAAGCCTTTCCTGTAAGAGAGTGCTGCTTGAACAAGGCTACCTAAGGAAATGATTCAAGTTCAGTTGCTAACGCACCCAGAAACCACTGCGGCTATAAACCAAGGGACCCAAACTACTCCTAAGCTTAGTGCTGTTCATGGGATGCTGGGTTTGCAGTCATGCAAAACTGCAACAATTTACAAGATCACTAATGCTTCCATTCAGGTTTCAAAAGAAAGCCTGGCAGCCAGTCAATGTGTAGCAAGGTCAGATCCTTGTGGGAAACTTGTGGGAGGGCACTTGAAACTGTGACAGGGAAGTTGAAGATGACACAGAAACCACAGGAAGCTGGAGAAGACAGGAACATGGACTGTCTGCCAGGGAAAGCCACAGGAAAGGAGAAACTAGCCCAGCCCAGAGGCCATGTGGGCTTTGACCAAATTGCCCATGGGGTGGAGCTGCCAAGTCCATTGGCACTCACCATGCCCAAAGTAATGGTTTAAAACTCCCCCTGCTGAGTTTCAGTCTTTGTCCCTATTCCTTTCTACACTGTTTGTAAGGGGAAGGAATGCTTACTCTGTGCTACTGTGTATCGTTTTGTTTTACCCCCCAGAGACAAGGTTTCTCTGTATAGCCCTGTAGACCAGGCTAACCTTAAACTCAGAGATTCACCTGCCTTTGCTTACCGAGTGCTGGGATTAAAGGCATGTGCCACCACTGCCTGGCGCCAAATTGAGAGGCACCCAGCAGATTAATAAAGCACACCTCTGGATCCATCTGTGAGGGGAGCTAGAGAGACAACTAGTTCATGAGGCTTCTCATCAATGGCTTAATTGGAAAGACCTTCAGAAGGTGTAGAACTTGGCTGGAGGGAATGGGTTCCTGGATATGCCTTTGAAAGACAGGGCTCAGTCCAAGCCTCCTCCTGCCTCTCTCCACCTTGAGTCATGAGTTGAGTAACCCTGCTCCATGCTCTTGCTGCTATAATGTCTGTGTCGCCACAAGCCCAGAGCAACGGAGGAGGCTGAGCATGAATGAAACCTCTCAAACTGCAAACCATAATAAACCTCTCCCCATTAAAATAATAATAAAAGTACTGATACATGATAGATGAACCCAGAAAGCATGATGCTAAATGAAAGAAATGAGACATGAAAGGCTGCATATGGTATGGGAGCACTTAAGTCAACTTTCCACATTAGGCAACTCCCAAGAGGCAGGAAGCAGATCTGGGGTTACCAGCAGAAACGGAAGAACTGAAGAGTGCTGAAGAAAGCTTACTTTCTAGCACTTTAAAAATAATTTTTATTATTTTAGTGTATGAGTGTTTTTCCTGCATGCATTTCTGTGTACCACATGACTGCATGTGTGGCTGGTTACCATTGGAGGTCAGAAGGCATGGATCTCCTAGAACTGTAGTTACAGGCAGTAGTAAGCCACCTTGTGGTGCTGGGAACTTGTGTCCTCAGGAAGAGCAGCCTGTGCTCAGTTGAGCCGTCTCTCCAGGCCCTGAACTATATATACATTTTGAAAAGGTAATTTTACAACACTCCTCAGTCTAGTGTGAACTTCTATTGAACTCAATAGCATGCCAAACCTTCCTCCTGCCCTGTGTAATTACATTTCCTCTATAGTTTCTGCACTAGGCAAATCCCGTCCTTATATTGTAAAGCCATTGACAGTTTTATTGTCTTTTTTTGCAAAAGAAAAGGTGGGACTGGGGAGATGGGTCCTGGTTCCTCTTTCAGGGGGCAATAGTTTGGTTCTCAGCACCCCCCTCAGGCAGCTCACAACCAACTCCAGCTCCAGAGGCCCCACTTCCGGCCTCTTCAGGCACCCGTACTCACATGCACATACCATTCTCTCTCGTGCTTGGCCTGTTTGAGAGAAGTCAGTTCTTAATAGTAGTGAGGATTCCTTGCATGTGAGAAAATCATTGTCTTTCGGCTACTTTCAAGATTCCCTTTAAGTCTTTCAACTATTTAGGATGTTTTTAAGTGTGGGTAGTTTTAAATTTGTCCTATCTTGGGTTTGTTGATAAGGCACTGACTCAAGTGGAGGATCTTCCCCACATTTTTTTCCCTAGTGCCCTTACAGCTCCTCTCTTTCTTTCTGGAACTCCACTGTGTGTACTTGGCGTATGCGGTACCACTACTTTACTTGTCTCCAATGCTCTGTTCATTTTCATTATCTTGATTTCTGCACCTTGCAATGGACGATTGAAAAGACCCCCCCCTTAACGCTAGCAGCAGTAATGCCATTTTGCAAGGCTTCGGGAACAAACAAGTCAGGGCTTGTCCCGGGCCAGGGTATTAACAGCCAGACATCTGGCCTCCGGTTAGGGGAAGGTAGAATGATAAGAGGCCCAGGAATTTGCCTGGGCAATCCCCTCCCTGACTGCTATCTAGATAAGAG
>LOJH01011504.1:320-25623 GCA_001685095.1 Ellobius talpinus
ATCTATCTATCTATCTATCTATCTATCTATCTATCTATTTATTTATATTTAGACATTACTGATTTTGGAGATCTGGAAAAGTTCCTATAGGATTACTAAAGAAGCTGCTGCTTGAAGTTTTCTGATTGGAAAAGAAAAGAAGTAGTAATCGATAAGGATATAAGCATCATTACCAATTTTTCTAAAGTTGATTTATCCCTGATTATCCTTTTGCCCTTTATGATACCACACATTGCAGCAATGTGAAAATGCCCACGCTACTAGAAGAAGTAACTTAATATGGATTTGTAGTTCATCATTCTGAACACATACATGCTATGTATTTCTTTCCCTTTTCTGTCTTCCTTAAATACTAATCTCCAGAGTACTAAGAATACACAGTATTTGTCAGCAGACAATTCAAACGAGTCACTGAAAGTGGTAGCCTCCAAAAGTTAGTCACCTAATCATGTACAATTACCCCATAGATGTTCTGATTAGTAGTGACCTGGCTTTATTCAGATTCATAGCTAGTGTTTATTTTCATGGCCCTGAGGAACTATGTGGCAGTCTAAAATTATATTCCTTTTTCCCAGATATTTTCTGCAGAGATTTCACACACTGACTAATTTTAATATCATGATCACCAAGAAACATGCTTGAAACTTTCCACCACCAATATCTCTACTGGGGTCTTAAATCCAAGGGGAGAGTTCTTCTAAGTCAGTGCCTTCCACACTTTTACTTTCAATCTTAGAGAGTAATGTCAGTCTTCTTTATGTAAATTGGGTTAAGGTGATGTTATGTCATCATCTTTTAGAAAGCAAACAAACAAATAACTCCTCAAGTGTACTTAAACACTCAACTTCCCCAGTCAGATGTCAACTGTGTAGTTATTTTCCAGCAAAGGTATTGTTCCTATTCTCACATGAGAGTATCTAATCCACACATTTTGTTCTTCTTGAACATCAGAACAAGAAAGAAGACCAAAATGGAGAAAACAAAACAACAACAAAACACGACTATCTCCAAAAAACTGAAGGACATTTGGCTCAATTTCCTGGAATGTAAGACCTGTTTGAACAGAGGAAATCCTGCCCACAGTTTTCATTATGTCTTCACTATATGATCCCTGGTGGATGCCCTATGAAGACTGTTCAGAATGCAAGGTAATCTCCCATTTTACTCCTCAAAGAATGAAACAGCTCCAACCTAGCTGAAATCTTTATAGTAGGTGTTGTGGAGTCAAAAATAGAATACACATTGCAAAAGCTGGTGTCAGCTTTGCAAGAGCTGTCAGCAACGTTCCTGATAAACTGATATAGCAGAATGGATGCTGGGACAAATGCTATTAATACTTAAGTGAACATACTAAAATATAAAAAGATAATCTGTGTGTATTGGTGAAAGAGAAAAAGGACAACTTTAATGTATCAAGAAAAAAATGAATAAAGTAGAGTTGGAAAATGAAAATAAAATACACTTCCATAACTCTGGTCCCACCACCCTCACCCCTGCCCCATATTCCAAAAGATTGTGATGTGAAGACTCTAAGATTTTATCCTTCTATGTATAAACAAGATAACCTGCCACTTTATGTACCTGGGCTAGGCTATTGCTGAAACAGCAGCAGCATGAACTTCCTGCTGGATATTGCTGCCCCTATAGTCTCTCTAGGAATCTCTAGGAATTTGTCAGATGATGTAAATGCAGTCAGCTTACATTCCTCTGAGACACCCTGATTTGAACTTCCTAGCAATGCCAAACCTCTCACTAACTGAACATTTCCAACCTTTACTGAGGGATACATTTTTCCTGCTGTACTGGGCACTAAATCAGCCTGCTCTGTCATGTATGGCTGTAAATGAAGGTTGCACATCCATTTCCCAGCTGTTCCTACCCCCCAATCACATAGAAACTATATTAATAAAACATTATCTGGTCCACTGGTAAGGTTCCAGTGGCTTCTTTCTCCTTCAGTAGCTAAATGGCATCTTCTTGACTCGATCTACTCTTTCTATATAACCTTGTTTTCTTTTCCTGTGTAGCTCTATTCTGCCCTGCCATAGGCCGAAGCAGCTTTTTTATTAACCAAAGTTAACAAAACATACAGTGTATAGAGGGGAATCCCACATCATTTCCCCTTTTCTGTATAAATAAAAAGGAAGGTTTTTAACTTTAACATAGTAAAATTACATATATAAAATAGTTATCAAGCAATAATTATAGTTAAAATATTTAGTCCATTTGGCAAATTAAAGATAATACTCTATCACCTATTCTATCTTCCTGAGTCTAAAATTTTATATATAATTTATCCTTTATCATAAATAAGGAAAACTATAACTATCTATCTTATCTTCAACTCTTCAAAGACCCCTGAAGGATACAACATTACCTAAATAAACAGGAACTTCCAAAGTTCTAGAATTGACAGAGACTTCTTGCCTGCCTGGACAGTCACCCAAAATTCTTCCATAACACTGGGACATCTATCTTCAGCCTAAATGACCGTGGTATCTGTCTGACTTTTCCATGAAGCAGGAAATTTGAAAGGATGTTTTGCCTATATTGGCGGTTTGTCAGTCACTTTCTTCTGTCTCCTGCTGAATGTCTAGCAGACTTTTTCATGAAGAAGGAAGCCTAAAGGACCATCCCATCTTTTGGAAAGTTCAGCAGTCACTTTTCTGTGGGTCCTGCAAATCCAGTTTATGCAGCATACCATCAAGCAGTACAGATAAGAGCAGTTTCTTGCCCATATGGCTAGAACAAGTTTCTTCAATGCCTGTCAATCTCTCTGAAGTAATTGGTGCTGTCAGAGGCAGAAGTGTATCTATCATTGTCAAAAAAGTCTAAGTTCTTAAAACATTTTAAATGGCATATTCTGAAAGTCTTTGAAAGATTTGAAGAATACCTATCCATTTGAAATATATCTCTGTATATCTAGAAAACCTAACTAACATGACTACATTATAGATAACTATCTATCAATCTGTATTTCTTTTATATTGTACTTTAAATGAGTTATACAAACACAATACCTTAAACAAGAGCAGAAAAACATATATGCAATATAACAAGATCAACCTTAAATATGTAGCAATAGACTAAGATTCATACCAAAGCAAAATATTCATTTCTATTTCATATCTCCCCCACTTTTTTAAAAAAAAGATTGACTATGACCATTAATGATTTATACCCAACCCTTATTAAATGAAAATAAATATGTATAAACAATAATTTTGGGAATTTTGGTGTTGTTTTCTCCAAAGTGTTTCTTGTTGTTTGTTGAGCAATGTATTCTTAGGGTTCACAGAGACCTTTTGGGGGTCTTGTTACATCAAACCACATTAGCCTGGAAGGAATCCACCTAACAAAACAGAACCTTTTTTCGAAAGTAACAAATTCTTAGACTCAAATTTTGAAGTCAAGATACCTTTAAAATATATATGTTGGTTTAACTTAGCAGCCTGTACAATGAAATGTCTCTCAGCACTTAGCTCATTCACAGTCAAAAAATTCAAAGAAAATACAATAATATATATAATTCAGACAATTTGTATGTTTTTCATCTTTATATGGCTTATTTTTTAACTCTATTACTTTTTAATATTTATTTTATTATTTTTACTCCTTTAACCTTGTGTACAGAGACAAGTAGAGGTCTAAAGAAGAATAAGGACATCTTCCCACTTAGCTTATACCACTTCCCTTTTCTCTACAACTACCCTAACAAGCAGCATGCAGTTCCTACTTGTCTTCCCTGTGGGCAGATTTATAAGATAATCTCTTAAATCTTGAAAAACTGTTCATTCTTTGTTCATTCTTTCTGCTTCAGTTGACATTTTAATGAAATGCTTGTGTTTTCCTAGACACATGCAACTTCCTTTTCCTTGAACAATGGAAAAGCACATGGTTGGCCTCCACATTCAAAAAAATTGAATCTCACATACATTATACCAGTATGTTTGTATATATGACACTTGGGCTATTGCTCCTCAAATACATTTCTTTTTAAATAATATAGGAGTTCCATTATCACGTGGAAAACACGTACTTTTAAATCATTTACTGACTGTTTGTTGCATAGGGGAAATGAATGTTACTTTGTCTCTTGAATTGCACCCTTGAAAAACAGCATCACTAAGTCAATTCTACCTTTAATGAAATTGAGTCATGGAATGACCCAGTCCTAAACACAGAAAGTAATGAATCAACAAATTTCTCACGTGTTACTTTGTAGTGTATTTCATTAAATTATAGGAGGATTATGAGCTAGTTCAACATTAGACTTGGTAACAGCATGAACATATAGTATTTACTTAAGCTGAGTGAGGCTTGATATGCCTATTTGAGAGAAGGATAAGCAATTGCCTGGCCAGGCTGTTGTACACAGAAAGACACTGTCTTGAAAAATAAATACAAAATAAAGAAAACAATAAGAAAGGATGCTTAGTTGCAAATTGTACAATATTCTTGGACCCAGATAAGTACAATGAGTGTTAGAGGTCATTGTGGCCCAGGTCTGTAATCTCAGTATTTTGGATGGATGTACTGATGCAAAAGAAATTCCACAAGTTTGTGGTCATAATAGACTAGATAGTGAGAACTTAAACTCAAAAAAGAAGGAGAGGGGGAAAGAAAGAGAGAGAGAGAGAAAGGAAGGAAGGGAGGAAGTAAAGAAGGAAGAAAGAAAGAAAGAGAGAAAGAAAGAGAGAAAGAAAGGGAGAAAGAAAGGGAAAAAAGAAAAAACTCATGCAAATTGAACACAAAACATGTCACAAGAATTTTTTCCAGTACTGTCAAGATCACAACTCACAAAAAAACTACTTACTTTTTTATATATAACATTTCTCGACTGAAGGGAAATGAAACAACTTGATGCCTCCAGGCCTTGTAGCCTTAGATTTTCTTCATCATTAACACCAATTCATTTTGTTTTCACATCTACTGCTGAAAGATGCTAGGGTTAATTATTAGATTATTCTTATTTACATCAAAGTTGTTACATTGCTCTTAGGGTTTAAGAATTTAAGATATTCCTTTGCAAGAAATAGGTAGTATGAATTCACATTAGCAAAATGTAATGCATTAATTTTTAAATGTATTCCTCAGTTGAGCAATTCTGTTAAACTAGGAAAGGGTACTGGGTACTGTATGAAACACTATAGGGCAAAGACAGATAATTTCTTCAAAAATCTCATGGTGCTTTCAAATAAAAAAATACAGCTAGCACAATTTAGTATACAAACAGAGGCAACAATGTATTTTGGGGTGTAGGCTTCTTAACACTGCTCAAGTAGGCTCATAGAGGCTCCACATTACAGTAGTTTCCCACTTTAATTAATCTACCAAGCTCTTGCTTTTATTCTCTGGTCAGAAAGGGGCACCTCAGATACTTCTTTAATGTGTCATACAATATATTTGACTGTTTTTACAATTTTGATTTTAAAGCAATTTATTTCAAAACTCCCAAAGGATAGAAACTAAGTGTATTTTGTTCACCTCTGTTTACATAGTGGTTGGCATGTGATATAAGCCTTTTCTACTATATGAGTTTATGTAGGGATTGTCTTATGTTAAGTGAATTCTGAGAACCCAGTATATTTTTTAAAAAAAATTTAAACAAATTGATTTTTTCATCTGAAACTTTGGATTTACTCAAGCTAGTTCAAAGTATTCTATGTTTTTGTCTACTAACTGTATTCCCAAGTGTATGCCAACATAATTAGAATAACCTCTTTCTCATCATGTAAGACAAAATGGTACATGGATTATTTCAACCCTTGTTATTTCTGGTAACTTCAGGAGATAATTTCAGCCTTGCTTATTTAAAAATTGCGACTATTTTCAGTAACTCCTCTGATTAATAACCTTATGTTAAATTGATAAGGGTATAACATACTAAATTAAATTTAATTTGAAACAATAATTTAACAGATACAGATAACAATAGGTAACTTTTTTAAAATTGATTTTCACTGAGCTCTACATTTTTCTCTGCTCTCCTCCCTGTCTCTCCCCTCTCCTTCAACCTCTCCCAAGGCTTCCATGCTCCCAATTTACTCAGGAGATATTGTCTTTTTCTACTTCTCATGTAGATTAGATCTATGTAAGTCTCTCTTAGGGTCCTCATTTTTGTCTAGGTTTTCTGGGATTGTGATTATGGATTGGTTTTCTTTGCTTTAAGTTTAAAAACCACTTATGAGTGAGTACATGTGATTGTCTTTCTGAGTCTGGGCTACCTCATTCAAAATGATGTTTTCTAGCTCCATCCATTTGCCTGCAAAATTCAANTTTCTACTTCTCATGTAGATTAGATCTATGTAAGTCTCTCTTAGGGTCCTCATTTTTGTCTAGGTTTTCTGGGATTGTGATTATGGATTGGTTTTCTTTGCTTTAAGTTTAAAAACCACTTATGAGTGAGTACATGTGATTGTCTTTCTGAGTCTGGGCTACCTCATTCAAAATGATGTTTTCTAGCTCCATCCATTTGCCTGCAAAATTCAAGATATTATTTCTGCTGTGTAGCACTCCATTGTATAAATATTCCACATTTTCCTTACCCATTCTTCAGTCGAGGGGCATTTAGGTTGTTTCCAGGTTCTGGCTATGACAAACAATGCTGCTATGAACACAGTTGAGCACATGTCCTTGTGGCATGATTGAAGATCCTTTGGATATATACCCAAAAGGGGTATTACTGGGTCTTGAGGAAGGCTGTTTCCTAATTTTCTGAAAAATCACCAGACTGACATCCAAAGGGGCTGTACCAGCTTACACTCCCACCAGCAATGGAGGAATGTTCCCTTTACCCCACAACCTATCCAAAAGGTAACTTTCAAGTAATTTTGCCAACATTTTATTGTAACCACAATAAAACTTGTTTGAAAACCAGATAAACTTAGCCTGAAAATTGATTATATAATAGAGTTAAAAATCCTGGTCAACTGAGTGGGCATGTTTGAATCTCACAGTTTCTGAGATATGCCATAAGGCAAGTATGATATGCTGTGTTAACAAGAATAATGAATTAAAGTTTTCAACTCCTGTCAGCTATGTTTGCTCTTATATCTCTCTATCAAAGAAGTTACAGCCACACATTCTACACCAGCATGACAGTCTCTATTAGACATCACTTGAATATAAACTTAAAACTCTTATGTGAATGACAGTAAACAAAGATTTCCAACTTGCTTCTGTGCTTTCCTTCCAAATTCAAGGTGTGTAGAAAAGCACATTTCCTTTATTTTTGAATTACTGAGCAAATCAGAACATAGTTGTGCTCAAAGTTCATGCCTTATCATCAACTCATTAATCTTCACAATAGTCTTTTCATTTAAATATCTCTTAGCTTTGAGAAGGAAGCTGTTTCCCTCGGGTCATAAAAATCTTAAAATTCAACATACCCAGTAATCTTGAAGATGGAAACTACTTGAAACAAACAAAATATTCATTTTCAAAGAAAAGTTTTGGTTATTTAGTGAGGCATAAGCATTTTCTCTCTGTTCTTCTGTTCACTTTTCTCTCAATTTTTCTATAATAGGAAGTATTAATTTTTAAAAACACAGTATTAATTTTATTCACAAACACTATCTAGATTTATTTTTATTAATAGTTTTATCATTTTTGGAGAAGTTCATATATGAGCATGTTGTCTACATCATTCAGCCTCCTTCTCCTCCTCAACTACCCAAGTTCTTGGTCTCTTTATAATTTTATTGTTACATATACATACATGTAAACATAATCTACTGAGACCTTCAGCTGTATTTATATGTGGATGTGTTCAGAGTTAACCCCTAGGGATTTATTTTATCTTTTTATTTTCAATTAAGTCTTAAAAACACTTTTCTGTCTTTGCTTTTGTGAGCTATTCCTTCTTGTTCTGTTCTTTGACAGTTGCATCTCAGACTTCTTTATGGATCGGAACTCCTGTCATTAGGTTTGGACTTTCTTGCTGCCTTGGTACTATCAGCATTGGCTCTTCTCCTCTGTGTTTAATGATAGTTCTACCAGCTGTACTCATAATACTCACTATCTCCTGGCCCTCAGCCTTCTCTATTGCTGAGGTTGGTGGGTTAGATTAGTACCAAGCAAAGAGATTAGGGATTTTCTTTTAGCTTCTTCAAACCTGCTTTCACAAAGATATTTTGCAACAATAACACTTTGTATTGGATCACCAGTCCCTATTGAATTATTATATTTCTATATATGCATAGGGCACACACAGTGATTTTTCACCTGCACTGTATTTGAAAATCTAGTATATTATTCTCCTCCTTTTCTCTACTTTCTATTTGACTCGGTCTTTGTCCTTCACTTGCATCTTTGTTTTCTTGCACATTGCTGTTAGACTGACCATGCTATCTTTCTGGTTTACAATACTTTAAAAGTCCTCCCATAGCTGAACATGGGAAAGCACATTTCTGGTTTCCAGTCACATGACTTTGAATAAATGCCTAAGCTTCTCAGACTTAATCCTTCCTTATTTTCAAATAGAGCGCCTGTTGCTACAGATGATGTGAATGTCATGTTGAACATGCATGTATTCAAGTTTAATAGTTCTTCCAAATCCTACATCTTTGGCATCTGATCCATCCCTGGGCCTACGTCTCTCAACACTTCTGTACTCATGACAGTCAACCCCTATGTTCCAGATACAGTAAAGACTGTGTTATTGCCTGAAAATGCTACAGTCCTGACACTCAGAGTTCCTGGAATATTATCAATCCTCTCTAAACCCACCACAGTTTTCTTTATCCTCAAAAATCTTAATGGCAATGTTAGCATTTTCAACATGCTCTCCCAACAGTTTTACTAATTGTATTCCACTGACGGCTCTATCAGGGTTTTTTTTTTCTGTCCTTGGTCATGATCTGTGTATTGTCTCCATAGCTGTCCACTTAATTCCTGACTTTTCTCTCCAGTCCAGGCTGCTAGTGCCATTTTGTTGACATACTCATATGCCAGGGTCCTATCAAGTATCTGGGAGGCTGTAGACAATCTGCTTACAACTGAATCAATGAATGAAAAAGAAAACAAATGAAGTTTTGCAGAAAATGGAAATGCAATATTAGCTTAAAATAAATACATTGCAATGAAATATAAATAAAGATTAATTAAGTACTTCTTGTATGAGTATGACACATTTATATTCGAGCTGATCTCACAATCAGTGTAAAGTCCACCATACAGGGCATGTTCTGTTTTATTTTGAAATGGCATCCCTCTGTCACTTTAGAAGAAAAGATTATGGGCTTCATGATTAGGTAATACAAGAAAATAAAATATAGCTAAACATTTAAAAATTAATATAAGATGTATTCAATTTCAAAAAGAGTGATTTGATCAGAAAACAATAAACCTACATAAAGAAAACCCAAATAATTAGTGTTCACTTCCAGACAGATCCTTGAATTGGACTCACATCTCGCAAAAGCTATCTGAATTAGAGACAGCTGTACAATCCAAACATTGTGCAGCATACAGAATCAGATTGAGTGCTTGAGTGTCTGCACCCCAGGAAATTGATTTGACGACTATGTCAATTACTTCTGGCACCAAGCTTTCTGTGGGTTGCATTACAACTGCTCTTTTGGTCAGCTGTGATTGCTTCCCCATCCACAGCTA
This sequence comes from Ellobius talpinus, assembly GCA_001685095.1. Lineage (NCBI taxonomy): Eukaryota > Metazoa > Chordata > Mammalia > Rodentia > Cricetidae > Ellobius > Ellobius talpinus. Next base: position 9,936 of record LOJH01011504.1, read on the forward strand.
TTGTTGTAGATTTATTTACTGCACCGGTGGTCATAAATTATAGACTTTTTCCTGGACCATCTGGAAACTCTGGTGTCATGATTTGGGTCACTTTTGATCACATGCTCTTATTCTCAGCTACTGCTAAGGCTGTTGTATCTTGAATTGTGAAATACTTCCTCCATAAGCTGACTTATTTGTGAGCAACAATGTCACATCACATGTGTTTATTTCATTCAACACACAGCTAAATAAAATTTGGGAAGTGTTTTTTCCTACCCCCTTTGAAGTTACTCTTGTTTAGGTGATGCTAAGTTTTTATAAATCAAAATTCACTTTCCATTTTCTGTTAGACTTGCATATTTCTATTATTGTTAGAAAGCCAGATTTCACAGAATAACCATCCTCTTGTTCCTGCTGTTGGAACTGAAATTTCTCTAACATTATTGTCTAGTCTCCATTTCTACCTAGCATCTCCCATTCGGAACTATGAAACTAAATTGAGGATTCAAGAGCTTCCCTTCTTCACACTGTCATTAAACAAGACAGACAGCCTTTAACATTTCTTCATTCTGCTGTTCAATGCTCTAACACCTAGGGTTAATTACTATAATGCTTTCTGAAACATAGGCTCCAATTTCCTCCACACTGTTCTTTCTCTAGTCAAAGGACACTGATGCCTACCTGCATGGACAGCTTCAGCAGACTGCTCTCATTTTGTGCAGATGGCTTACTGGCAGCCCAGATGAAATCTGCAACTGTTACCAAGCAGTTAATATCCAGAGAAGCAATTTGAATATTGGAATTCTGTTGAATTTTGCTGGCCACAGCTGCTTGCATCTGATATCTGCTTCAGCTTTGTGGAGCAGCCAGTGACTTTATTTTCCCCTGGTAATGTCAAGGTTGAGTTTTGTATGGCTTTGCTTGTAACTACTGACTGAATCCTCTAAATTATTCCTCTTTATCTAGATAGTGTAATAATCCACATCAGAATATTCATAGTCGAAGCATGCCTACTCTCTATTTGCTTTTAAAACATCAAATATCTCTTAATTACAATGGGAATAGCCTCATTTTCTGTAGTACATTTCCTTATACAAGAAATTTCATTATCATTAGTGGGTATCTCCACGAGATTGAAAGAAAATTTTCCTTAAATAACCCCAATTCACTCAGAGATCTTCAGTAGATAGAGGAATACCATACGATTGTTTTAAGACTCAAGTGATCTGTTAGAAAGGCTGCCTGTCTATTGCAATGACACAATGTATATAGTCTCAGTAGCTCTCAATATTGTTATCCAAACTTCCCTTTCTTATCCTTGACCACAGAACAGAGCTGTTTACTGTGACTCTGAGTCTCACCACACCACATTCTCTTATATCAGATACATATATGAAATGTCCCCCTAAAACCTGAACAAGATTTCCTGAAGATATTTGAAAATGGGGCAATTTGTTTGTCCCTTCACTGACTTTCACAATTCAGCTTCACGCCACCACCATTCCAAAGGGTATAGTTTAGATCTGAGGTGGTTGGAAATTTCAGCCACTGCTCATTTTAAATGATTTTTATATTATATCCAAAGCTGCAGTGATGATTGTTAACATATTGTCAGATCTCTAGATCATCCAGCTAAGAGACCTTGCAAGGAAGCAAAGAATAATACTACAAAAGCAGTGTGATTTGCTGCCTAAAAGGATCATGAAAAGCACACACTTTTTCCTTTGTATTAAAGAGGTGAATATCAGCCCAGTTGTACTTCTGCTTTTAAAGAAAAAAATATCCTAAAGAATGCTGTTGGCAAAGTGTGATATTACTTTCAGTGTGTCCCTATGTTCCCATCTTCTCTTTCCATCCTGCCTTTTACATACAGAACCTATTTACACAGATGAGTGATGAACACTTGAAATGACTGGTGTTGTTTTGGTCAGAAAGAGAAGTTTCTTTGATTGTTTTCTAGATGTATTTGTGGCTCCTTTCATTGGACTATTTTAAGAAAAAAAATCAGAGTATCTACATCTAACAGTCCCATACTTATCAGGTCCTGATATTTTGCTGAGGTAAAAAAGAGAAAATACACTGAAGTGCTGGTGTTGATAGATTCTCAGTAATAACATTATTTATTCTATTTTCACTACAGGGAGCACTGTGGAAAAACCAAAAAATAAACTGATCATAGAACAATTTGAATTTAAAATGAATGTTTGGGTTAGATACTGTTGCAGCAGTATCTAATTTATGAACCATGAAGTGTAAGAAAAATAGTTTTTCTCATATGAAGAATGCTGAAAGCATAACTTCTCTTTGTTTGCCTTGTATTGCTTTATGTCCACCCAAATGAAGGGCTGACAATGTGATAAAACAGCAACAACAAAACATTGGTAGCTGGGGAACCTCAAATGAACAACAATGAAAATATATTGAATCAGTGAGTCAGTGAGAAATCAAGAAAACTAACATTCTAATTCTCTTGAACCTTTTATTGAGATTGCTATTGTATGGCCACGCATAAAAGAGTGGCTGTTGGGCTCATTGCATCAGGACTATCTTGGTACCTTCAGAGGTCATACCAGTCATCTTTTATTCATGTTGTCACTGGCAATGGAAGTTATGCTAATAGATCTGTGTCAGGCACACCAAGACAGAAGGAGAGATGGGACATAAATCCCAGGCCACAAGCCCATCTACCATCCCAACCGGCAAGATGAAGCTGCACCAAACAAGGGGAGACAGCCACTTCTAAAGCTTTGTCCTCTGTCCCTCAGATGGCCAAATGGCAGTCAAATCTCAAAGGACCTATTCCTTCACCTTCCCATTCATTCATTCACTCAGTCATTCATGTCCATTAACAAAACACAAATGTCAAAGGGGAGTTCTCATATCAACCTCTTTCATCCTAAGACATTTACACCATTACAGAATTTTACAAATCATATTTTTGGCAGATTTGTGTTCAGAGAAATTAGAAAAATATGAAGCATTTTATACAGGTTTTTTTTAGAACATTTAAACATTGGCTCATCATAAAACTTAACATTATTTTTTCTCACTTCAACACCTTAGCAAATGATACCATCTCAGTTGAATAAAGCTTGAATTATTCTGTCTCTGGTCCTTTCTTTACCATATTATGTGGTGAGATGTTCAAAATGAGAGACCTCAAAGTATTTCATAAGAAAATTGCTATTTTCTTTTAGAGTACCACACTATACTTGAGGGAACATGATGTCTATGATAAATAAATAATTTTAAAAATAATTATTTTAAATGAATTGTGTACAAATCATTAAATAATTTACAGAATGAAGCAATTATCCTTCAAAATACAGGAGTATCACGATTGACTAATATTTCAAAGATATAGAAACTGTAATTTTATGTCCCACTAAGCACAGACAGTATTATGTCATTGCATGTGTTTATTACAGCTGAATGTATTTCATGAAGTAAAACACAGCTTTTCCAGTTGAAAGACTGTCAGACACGTACAAAACAGACAATTCTATTTTAAATTTTCATCCCAAAGACTTAAAATTGTAGCTGCTTAAAAGATATCTTTCACAAAATTAGTAAACCTTTAAGTTTCTGTAGACCACTGTATATGAATAGTATAGGATGTGAATTCAGGTCACCATTGACATGTGTCCATATTTTTATCATTTGTAAGTACTCAAGAAAACTCAGTAGGTATGGAAGGCACATAGAAGCAACTCCTGAGGATGACAGAACCATGCTTGTCAATAACAGTTTTAAAGCCAATGTGCTTAATTAAAAATGTGAAGTCAATTAAAATCAAAATAACAGTGCAGCATGTACAAATGCTGGAATAATCATTAGGCCTTGCTGAATAATGGAAGAGTATAGAATTTTTTAATGGAACAGCAGGGGTGATACATTACACAAAGCAACAATCTACAACAATATGACAATCGAATTACTTCAGCCCCATTAGACAGGTGCAGAGGAATAATTAACATGAATTTTTCCAATGAAAAGGAAAAACACTACTCTTTCTTTTCTAATAACATTTAAGTTTACACTGTTAATGAGTCTTGCACTAAACAAGGTATAAGTATCCAAACCAAAATTTTTTTTGAAAAAAGAAATACCTAATAAGCAATGGGAACTTCTATTCATTACCTAAATAAACTGAACATTGGATCCCATATAGAAAAATGTTAACTTTTTAAATGCAATATGTCTGTGTGTGTTGCTTTTGATTTTTAGAGCCTACAAAACAAAATAACAAAAGATTTCCTATAGTTTCTGACCACATCATCTAATTCATCTATAGAGGCATTCCTGAAAGCCTTAGGCAACATTTGTTACCTCATTTCCAGCTGAAATTCAAAAACCAATTGTGACCCTCAGTTTAGAGGGAAAGTGCCTATTCATTCAAATGCCAAAGGAAATTAACGCATCCTCATGTTTTCTCATGGTGGCAAGAAGTTCAATACAGCTTTGGTACTTTTCCTGTCAAAAAAATATTATCCTGTTTTAAAATAGATGAGATGGAAATCTTACTCTTTTCTTCCTCCCAGTGGTATCTATTTAATTTATACTGATATTAATGGCCATGCACATAAAAAATAAGTTTCTCATTTATTTCCTTACCATCAAGGAATTAAACCCAATGCCCTTCATCCTTACTGGTCCATTTAGGTTATATAGATCTGAATCACTGACTTTTTCAGAGACATCGTAAGATAGGGGTTTTGTTTTCAGAAAGATAATTGCTTGCCCTACACTAGGTCTTTTATCTTTAGCTTCCACAAATATTTTTAGTGAATTCTCATTAATCCCTCTGCTGTTTCTAACAAAAGTTCTGCCTCCTGATTTTGAAAAACAAAAGGCCGTTACAAACTTCAGGATGCAATAGGTAAAATGTTCTTCCAAAGGTCATCTGTAGTAAAAGGGCAACACAGAGAGAAATAAATAAAGCAATTTATAATACCACGAATCATGATACATGTTTTAGATACACATATCAAAGTCTGGAGAAATGATTAGATGATCATGCCAAGAGACTAATAGAGAAGGATCATGGAAAAGAAATGGCCATAATTACACATTATGGAAAGCATATATTTATTACTTTAAAAAAGGTGGAAACGTCCTCTTTGTCAAAGTGAACCTTCTCTTTGTTACTCAGAATTAACTTCAAATTATAGTGCAAGATGTATTACAAATTTATAGCAAAGCATATTCCTTCTTTAATTAAAATTATTGAAAAATTCTCCATAGTGGTATTCATAAAATTTCTTGCAACCTTTGTTCTGTGGCATAACACGGGCTAGGAAATGGGCTCTCTATTTTTCTGAAAGGACTTAGTGAGCATGAAGTACCCTAGAGTGTTTTATATCAGGGGCACAGTGGCCATTGCAGGGCCTATGGGCTGGGGCACCATGTTCTCTGGGTGCATTAAGACGCACAGGAACTCTAAACCTTTAGTGCTCTCCCAGGGTATGCCAGCTACGGGAAATGATTCATCTGGAATCGTCTAATTTTCCTGAGATTCTCTAGCATATTTGCTTCCTTTGGACTTGTTGTGAAGAGCTGGTTGAAGAAGACAGAAATCACACATGATAGCCAAAATATAGACTCACAGTGAGCTTTCCAAACAGTGGGTTCATGTAATGTAAAGGTGCCTTCAATTTATAATTATCATTTGCTTATTTGTATAAATTTTAATTTTTATACATAACATATATTGAATATTTATAATACATGTAATATGATTATGAAATATTCTGAGTAGCAGGAATATGGTAGGAACTTATTTTAATTTAAATTTTTTGAGGATTTCTCATGAATACATGCCAAACTCACCCCACTTTCTTCCTCCTCCAACTATTTCCACATCTCCTCAAACTCCTGCTCCCTTTCTAACTCATGATATCTTCCTGTTTAATTATGGCTACACACACACACACATGCACACACACACACACACACACACTAGTGTTGCTCATGTGTATGTGTAGGGCTTACCACTTGGGACTGACAGCCTTTCTGGTAGCTTGGTGCAGGAAAAGAACTGTTTTGTCTTAGGAATCTTTTTGTCTATAGTTCTTCCTCTAGGGGAAGACATGAGATTACCCCAATCCACATTAGCATGTTATTGGTTTTGTCTTTGTGAATGTCTTGTTTAGATGTCTACTATTAGGTTCTATTTCCCTGTCATATATAAGTCCTTATAACATAGTTGATGCCCTGGTCTTCTGATTCTTTCTGAAACCTCTCCCAATTTGTTCTCTTGAGCCTTAGAGATAGGGGTTACCAGAGGTTAGGCTCTTATACACATGTGTTTTCTACATGTAGACAAGTTGTGGATTTCTACAACCATCTGTGTTGTTGATGAGAGAAGAGAGAAATACGTATCTGTATGTATAAAGATAAGTAACTAGAATGTAGTTTAAAAGTATATGAGTCTAAGATAGTTAAAGTAGTAGGTTCTCTTTTAGGGTCCATGGCCTCACTACCCATGGGTAGTTAGGTAGATTCTTAGGTATTAGAACTGCATAGGACGACTGACTGATTTTCTCTGTTGGAAGATTTTATGGTATCTCTGAATAGCATGAGAGTTAGCTTTAAATTTTTAAGTTAATAAAATAATGTAAATATAGCTGACAAATTGCTTTACTTTTTAAGGGTCTTGCATTTGGAAAAATTTTAAAGGCTAAAATGACATTCCAACATTTAAAAATATGGAAATATTGTTATTTGAATTTTAATAAATAATTTAAGTATTTTCAATATTAAATAAAACTGAAATTTTAGTAAATAGATATCATTGGTTTTAATAATGTTAAATGTCTATATTAAATTTTTATATTTTCCACATATATTTACTACCTTTTAAGATTAATTTGAAAATAAACAGAATTCTTATCAGAATATAACCTATAGCAGTGTTTCTTATAAAATATAGTTAATAATTATTTTTAGAGTCTAAAAACAAATATTGTCCATTTTTAATGGAAACTATATAACAATGCAGTTTCTTATCTTAGCAAAACATTAGTTTGTATATCTTATTAGTATATATACTTTTTTCTTGTAAAATTTACATAATAAGTCACAAGCAATATAGATAAATATGTTAATCTGGGATTTGATATTCAAACGGAAACAAAGTTCCATATTCAGGAAAACTATTATTAAGTATTAAGCAAAAATGTTGAGATGTATTAGTTTAAAACTTTCTGCTTGATTTTAAAGATATATTCCCCAATAGGGGACCTCTAGAAATGCATGAAATGATATAATTATGATACAATTAATGTCTCCCACATTAATAAATTATTAGTACCTAGTTTGATTTGTCTATAGGCACTAAAATGTTCTATTCAGGCTTGGATAGGGTATTGAATTCATGTTACTACCAAATCGAGAAATGAAGACAGTGTTTATGTGAGCAACACAGTATTTTTAAAATTTCATGTAAAAACTTAAGAATGGATAAAAGCAAATCTACTAACATGCATTATATCAAACACTTATTAATTTTGTGTTTAGTAGAAAATTTTAAATTTAATCTTCTAGTGATTTCCAGATACATAATACACTGGCACTGGCTAAAGGTATAATGTTTTGCCTGGTTCTCTTAAGTTTTTTTTTCTATTCCCTAATTCAAATTTCACACACCTAACCAATATTCCCAACCTCTGCTTAAATCACCAATACATATATTTCAACTTTCTTCTTTTATGAGTTTGATTAACATAGATTCTGCCTGCAAGTTAGATTATATAATACTGTTTAACTTTGACATTCACAATATTACATTTTAGACTCTTATTAAATCAATTCTTCTATTACTTCATAAATTATTTCTCTATACAACTTTTATATTAAAAGAAAAATCACATATGTGTATTATTTTTCATAGCTTACCATGAATAGGGAGAATTGTATAAATTGAAAACAAGAGATGGGTTCATTGATTATGGTTTCTTAAATACTTCCTGTCTTAACCAACTTATTCCTCTATAGTTTTATTTGAATTATCATGAGAGAAAATTAATCTGGTGATAAGAGTCACAGAGACCATACACCTAAAATTGCATTTGTCATATTATTTTTTTCATTTTTACTTCCACTTTTATAGGGTGTGGAAGAAAATCATTCTTTGTAGTGACAAGGTGACCAATGTACCCTCGGGAAAAAGACTCATTTTCTTCAAGACTGAAAAAGGCAGATTTTGACACTTTAACTATAGGTGTAAAATTTATAATTAACCTCTAGAAATGAGCTTAAATCTCTGATCAGTGATAGTGAAATACATCACACAACACTGACTATGGCATAGCTGTATATAGCAACACATTTGTCCTCTTTTTAATTTGATATTTAAATCAAAGGGGATTTCAGCACTATGCAAGGGCTAATTACTTGGGGCTGCAAAACTGCAAGAATCAATAATGACAGTCAGTAGTTTTCACTTTCAGCTCACATCTGCAAATAAATCCTTTCACTAACTCAGCCATAAAAATCCCTTTGTGTAAAATTTCAAATATGTGTTTAAAAGTTTAGAAGTGAAAGTATCACAAATAAACCAAAAAATTGTAGAGTGTTATGGAAAGATTGTTTTCACTGATAATATATTTATGTAACCTCAGGTTGATATTTGTAATTTTTATCTGTCAAAAAGAAAATCCATTGAATATTGAGTTCCATACTTGATGAAAATCTTCTTGAAATATTGATAAATACTTTTCCGCCAGGTTAAGTATATTTCATTTGAAAATCCATTAGTGATGATATGGTTAGGGAGGTATTTTTTTTAACTATCTGTCTGAACTTTTTCTATTTAGCCTATAGATTCCTAACAAAACAAGTTTGGCAATTTGTCCAAAATCAATGTGTTAAAATCAAATTTAAACACATTTAAATGAAGTTCAAAAGCATCTCATTTTCCATGTTTGTATCTAGACAATTTTAATTTCCAACTAATTTTATAGTACCAATTACCTTTGTGTATAACTTGGTCTACATTCTTTGAGTACTTTTGTTCAGATGATTGGCTCTCATTATATATAAAGAAGTGTTCCACATAAATACAAACATAAACTTACAACCTTGTGTAACAACGAAGTGGGAATGTAGCACAATCATGACAAATCGCCATTTACCAACGAGCTAAAAAATTGACTAGGAAAGAGTATCAATAGCTCCTATTGATACTAGAAAACAACTCCACAACTAATATAATAAAAATGTGAACTATATTTCCAAAAGGTCAGATAAGGAATATTAAAATATGAAATATAAATTTAAATACAATAGGAATATTTAAAATAGTATAAAATAATACTTCACAGGCAGTCAAACCTGAATTTCAAGCAAACTTCTAAGAAAGTGCTGAGAATACAAGTTGGATCAACTTAGAAAGAAACTTGGATTATTCTAGTAAAACCATGAGTGCATATAAAAATCCTATTTTAGGTATGTACTAAACAAATATCAACAAGCTCACAGATAGCCATAAAATTTTATTGCAGTATTGTTCATAATAGCAAAGGTTTAGAGACATAACTGTCCTCTATGAGAAAATGGATAAACTGTGAAATAGAACTCCATATGCAGAATTAAAGAATTGCATGAAAACAGAACACTGAGTTGTAGAAAGTACACACTTATGGCATCCCTATAATTTTCATATAAATTTTAAACACATTTGTTATACTAATATATTGTGAAAAGTTATCCTTACATAGTGCAAACATTGGAAAACACATGGAAACTACAAAATATATTCAACATAGCAATTATCTTTATGAAGGAAATTGAAAAAGATGATATCATTTATATTTTCAATATGTCCTCTTGTGGGATGTCCATGAATTTCATTGTTAGATTATACTATGTTTTATTGACTGAAGGATATTGTAACAACACAAATGGGATTTGTATTTCTGGAAATATGCCAAATTAAATGTTTAGACTAATGATACCTTCAGGTGCAACATCATAAAATTACTAGAAAAATAAAAGTGGGTATTGAAAATTAAATGAACAGCTGAGCTGGCATAGAGGCCATTTCATTGGAGGTCAGGAATGGAATAAAAGCAAAATCCCCATCTCATACATGGAGTAGTGGATTCACTATTTGATCAGGTGGAATCTGTGCATCCCATAGCTAACCCAAGTCCTATATTTAAGAAGCCACTAAAGGGAGGTAGCACACAGGCCCTAATAAACTTAGCATGAGGACAGTGCAGTGTTCGTCAGTCGACTATGAAAATTTCTCCAAATTTCAATGCAGCGCACAATGTAGAGAGATCTTCTTATCTGAGAATCACTTCTTTTAGCCTTGAGAAAATGATAAGAAAAAAAATGGTGACACATTTGCTCCTGTGGAGGTTTCTAGCAGGATTAATAACCATATCATAGTAACTACTTCTGTCTTGCTGCTGCAATCAAATAATCAGTAGATGTACAAGAAGTTTCTCTTCAGAAGAATACATTTTAAATAAAATCCAAAAAAATCCTACAAAGAAAATTTCAACCAACATGAGTTCTTTATTAAAAACAAAACAAAACAAACAAACCAAAAAAAAATAATGAGATGGAGAAATAAAATTTCAATGAACAATGTCAACTTTCTCTTCACTAACAAGTTAAAGTGAGGGCTCCTCTGAACTTCCAGATACTATCTAGTGGGGTTATGACTACCCTCCCTACTTACTCCAAAGAATAACATACCTGGATCATTTTGTTTTGTTTTGTTTATGGAGGGGAGGGTTGCTGAGACAGGATTTCTCTGTGTGGCCCTGGTTGTCTTAGAACTCACTGTGTAGAACAGGCTGACCTTGAACTCAGAGATTCACCTGCCTGTGCCTTCTGAGTTTTGAAAAGATGTGTGCATACCACCACTGCACACAATTCATACCTGTTTTCTTTAGAAGATGTCACCAGAAGTCAAAGAGAGTCCTTTAACCGCATTTAGGGCATTACCACTGGAACCTTAAAAAGACAGAACTGATCTACTTCCACAGTCCAGCTTGCATCATGAGTTGAACTCTGAGATGACCTAGTTTTCATGCTTCTTTTTTCTAGTTTACAGCCCCAAGATTTTTTGCAATTGAGCACTGCTTCCATTCTATTCTGCTTCAGTTCTGTTCTCTTCAGAATGCACGAGCAATCATTAGTAAGCTTGGTTCAGTTACAGATAGTTTTCTCCAGCATATTGCTCCACTATCAACAGTGAGGATATTTCTTCCAAACAGTAATCTCGTGTAGCTGCTCATGATTTTAGTTTTTGATTTAAATTTTAATTTTTGAGAAATGTTTATGTGTTTACTATGTAAAACAATTTTCATCTTTCTTTTTCTCTCCTTATGTGCTCCTCTCAAATTCATGACCTCTTCTTTTTAATTATTAGTTATATATAAACACATATGCAGATATTTTTATATATAGGCACATATTTATGCATATATACACATACACATGTATATGCATGTATAAATATACATCTGCTTATTCAATTTGGTTTTGGTTATATATACATATGGTTAGGGATGACCATTCAGCTGATAACCTATCAAATGGCTCTTTCCTGGTGAATACTAATTGCCCCTTTTTAAGAAGCCATTAATTTTCTATAGTTCTTTGTCTAGAAGTAAGGCTTCCTAAGATTTTCACCATTCATATTGTCATGTCAGCTTATGGCAGTGTCACTGTGAATGACTTGCTTAGGTGACCATAGTATTGAAGTTTTATGGTTGTACCTTCCCTGAAGATACCATCTTGCAAAAGATGTTCTAATACTCTAGCTATTACAGTCTTTCTATCTGTTATTCCATGATGTTCCTTGAGCTTAGGCACAGGGATTGCATTACAGATCTACCAACTTGTACTGAACACTGCCCTGTTAGTTATTCTCTGCATTTTGATGGGATATAGATTTATGTAATGTAATGGTCTCTATTTTCTACAAAAAATTTCTTTGATGAATAGCAATGTTATAATTATCTCTGTCTATAAGTATTTAGAATGCAATTTGAAATTATACTGGCTTAGGCAAGTGGCAGTTGTTAGGTTCTGCTCTAAGGCCCATGTCTCAGGAACCATGGGCAGTTGACTGGATTTATAGTATCAGGCATGAATTCCATTCTACTGTGTGGGGTTTTGATCTAATTAGACAATTGTTGGTTATAGCCAAGATTAGAGTACCTCTTGCTACACCTTGGGGATGACTTGTCATACAGGTTATTTTGTGGTTTCTGTACTTTACAGATGGGTAGGGCTATTGACTGCTTTAATCTCCCTTGGTGGCTTGAAAGAACTTTCAGATATTATAAGAACTAATCCTGGGGGAGGAGTTCTAGGTGAGGTCTAGCTCCATTCCTCCAAGTTCTGTGTCTGAAGTATATGTTGTCTTTAGTAATAGGACCTCAAATACAAAAGAATGGGCAACATTAGTCATAAGGGGGCAGAATTACCTCACTTGGTATAATACATATAAATGGAATTCTATTCCACCTTAACGAAAACAGAAATAATAATCTTTGCAGAAAAAATAATGGAACATTTCTTTTTCTGTTTTCCTTTACAATAGCCTTCCTGTCTTACAGATGAGGATGTTTGTTCTTATCTTAGTTAGGGCTTATATTGCTATGAAGAGACACCATGACCATGGAAAATCTTAACTCTGATAAAGGGAAAACATTTAACTGGAGTGGTTCATTGACAGTTTCAGAGGTTCAGTCAATTATCATCCTGGAGTAGTAGCTGAGGATCCTATATCTTTCAAACAACAGGAAGTTTACTGAGACAGTGGGCCATATCCTGAGCATAGGAAACCTCAAATCTGCCCCTGCAGTGACACCTTCCTCTAAAAAGGCCATATTCACTCCAACAAAGTGACACTTTCTAATAGTGCTGCTCCCTTTGGGGACATTTTCTTTCAAACCACCACACTCCTCAATGTTGCTTCTCATTCATGATTTCCTGTTTTCTTTAAGTATTACTGACTTTGAATTCACTGTCTTTAAACTGTATAATATTTTAGATTTGGTACAGTTAGAATGGAGCCCCTGAGATCCACAGTTTCATACTTCTGCAAAGCTTTGCCCATTGAAATTATTCCCTTTGCCTTGGGTGAACCCGTCCTGTCAATCTTAAGACAGCCTTTTGTGGAAGAAAACACAAATGTCTTCCCTTTTAACTCACTTAAGGTGATCCAGCAATTTTTCTCCTCTGTCATCTATTTCTCCATCTTCCTTTTCTTCTTTCTCTCTTTATCACAACAAAAATACAGCACAACTTTTGACTACATACTGAATATTTATCCATATACTAATAGATAACTGTAACACTTACCCCTCAAACTAGGAAATTTCTATTTGCAACTGATGAAAATCAATATAGAAAAGTATAACTGATTAAATTGGAGATAATATGACTGTATGATGCCCAGCTCCAACTGATGTATATACAACACAGCTCTTTCACTTAAGATCCAAGGAACATCATGGAAGAAGTGGCAGAAGTATTGTAAGATCCAGATGATCAGGATATTATCTGCATCTCCTAAAATGCCAGGGAAGCTTCACCTATAATGTCTCAACAGTTTGGCTTTCTAAATAAAACCTGAGGCAATAAACCACCAAAATGTATACTAACATGGAAGTGGGGTTCCACCAAAATACAAAGAACCACAGACTAATAAGGGATGGAGAGAATGGAAAATAATTATCTTCCTTTGGAAAGAACCCTTCAATTAGTTATCCAATACCAGGGGTCAGCACTGAAATTATATATGTATGATTCAGATTATTATAATTTTAAAATTACTCTCACATATTTAAGTTCAAAAGTTAAACAAAAATAACCGTTCCTTACTTTTTTTTGCCTGACATTGCCCATATTGAGCAAAACTGTCTAAGAATTCTAAGAATATCTAAGAATCTCTCTTTTTATTTCTCTGTCTTTCTGTCTGTCTCTGTCTCTCTCCTTCCCTGTCTATTGTACATTGACCTCTACTGTTGCAGTAAGTTTGTTCCTTCACCTCCTCCATGCCTAATACTTTTTGCAGGATCCTTATGCTTCTAATTTTCTTCCTACTTGCTTCCTACACATGGTCATACTGGAGTCCTGTTTCTGAAATACTTAACAACACACTTTACTGACTCTTTCCCTCAGCCTGTCATCTTGTCCTCCCTTCTCTTATTTCACTAATGAGACTCTCATCTCCCTTCATAAGATATGTCACATAAATTTATCAAAAATTGCAATCCCACTCAAGCCTCAGAACTTTAGATGGTTTCTCCTTCCTGGTTTTCTTTATTGGAATATTAATTCCATAAAGACATAGAATTTTATTTTCTATTTTTTATTCATTTGTAGTTTTAAAGTTATTAGACAGGACCTGATATAAAAAAGCAATCAGTGTGTGGTAATCAATTGAATGAACACTAATTTTTATGAAACAGAAACATAACTTTTAGATAAAAGTATCAATAGATATAAGTAACTAGATTATGTCAAAAAAGCTAAGAGACAATAAATTTATGAAGCAGATTGAAAATAAAATATACAAATCTAGAATAAAATAGAATATTTAAAATAGAAAGTTATTAGATGTGTTAAGAAAGAAATTAGACAGAGACAAAATAAGAAAATTTGCCCCAGAAGTAGAGTTAAGGAATTAAGAAAAGAACAGTCCAAAAGCAACTAAGAAATAAGAACTATATGAATAAGTGCAGAAGCTGGAGAAGAAAAATTAAAATAGACTTCATTGAAATTCCAAAATATGCAACATGGAACGATAGTGAGCATTCTTGATATGTAGTCTCAGAATTGATGTAAACATGAATCCTAACTTTTATAGGCTAAAATTTCTAATAAAATAATGGAAAAAAGACTCAAATGCTGCTACATCAGAGTTGCACTGAAGAATGTAGCACAGTCTTGTGGGGTTTCCCCTATCCACATCAGCATGTCTATTGTCTTTGTTCCACTCATGTTTAGGCAGTCCTGGTGGTGATACTTTATGGATGCAGCTTCTAACATTACTAGGAGACACAGTAACATAGCAAACTTCTTGATCAAGAGGACTGCAGTTTATTATTAGGGTTTTAAACATAGATGAAAAACATGGACCTCCTTGATGTACAGATAAGTAGACCAAATCATATTAATTAATACAGGAAGTCAAGAGACAGGATTATGGCTTCATAAGCATGAGTGCAATAATAAATAGAATTATATACTTGGTAAACCTGTCATTTTAGAATAAAGGAGGTTGGGTGTGGTAGCACATGCCTTTGATCTCTGCACAAAAGGCAGAGACAGGCAGATCTCTTTGGGTTTGTGAAGGCGTAAGTCATAAACAATCCCACACCAGTTGGGATTCAAAGGGGTATTCATTTTAAGGGTAAAACCTACAAAACACCAACAGTCAGGAAAGGAGCCTAATCGCCGGAAGCAGAGCTGGAAGCCAGAGAGCGAGTGGAGGGCAGTTTCTGCTTTTTTAAAGAGCGAGAGACCACGCCCTGATGGGCTGGTATCTCAGTAGCTATTGGCTGAAGGAGTGGAAGGAGCTCCTGCAACAGGTTTGAAGCAAGGTCTACAGAGAGAGTTCCAGGAGAGCAGGGATTGTAATGCAAAGAAACCCGGTTCATTACTGCTACTAATGTTGCTACTGGCTGCTGCTGCTGCTGCTGCTGCTGCTGCTGCTGCTGCTGCTGCTGCTGCT
>LOJH01011505.1:9838-26398 GCA_001685095.1 Ellobius talpinus
AAAGAAAGAAAGAAAGAAAGAAAGAAAGAAAGAAAGAAAGAAAGAGCAAGCTTCACATGTGTTCTTGCTTATTTGGCTGGGGCTGGGAGAGAATTTCTGGAATCTGGTAGAGATGGCAATGTGGAACAGCAAGAACAAAGAGTGAACAGCGGGCCATTGGGACACACAGCGAACACAGCCATGCACACTGCTCTACGTTTGTGCCACCCAGAGCAGCAGCCTGAGGAAGAGAAGCTATGGGAGGAAGCTGTGTTGACTAACATGAACGACAACTCCTAGAATCTCAACCTTCTCAGTGGTGCAGTCCAATCGGACCATTTTATAGACGAAGCAGTTGAGGTTTAGGAGGGAGAGCTGCAGTGGGGGGAAGGGGGGAGGCAGATGACAGGGCAGGGCGGAGGGAGGGTTTCTTACTCCTGCACAAAGCCATGGGTCCCCTTTTGCTCCACATTCATGTTTTAATCAGAACACCAAATCCAGACACAGCATAAACCCCTAACCTTTTCCCTCCAGAAACAAGCCATTGCCTGGCTCATCTTCCCACAGTTTCTAGGAATTTGTTTGGAATTCTAACCCATGGATGTCACTGGGGATGGCTGGTTCCAGGAGTTCAACGGGTCCCTGGCCATTTCTTAACCATCTGTCCAGGCCACAGATCTTCTGGGCAACCAAGCTATCCCTGTGCACAGTTAGAGAGACATGGCCCTGCCCACTTGACCAAGACGGCTTTTAAATAATAGTTGTTCAGTTAATACTCATGAAAAATAAAACATTTTTGCAGGAATTCCTTCCAGTACTATGTGAATTACATGCAGGCCATGTGAATTACCACAAGAGCAGGACCAAAATGCCTTAAAGCTTCTTCCCCCAGGGACTGAGTAATCTCAATCCAAGTCATTCATTTTCTACACCTTTTTTATTTTCCATGGTACAAAAGCAGCAACAGACAGTGACTTCAGAATTTCTCTAGGGGAGATAGATGTCACTGACTTTCAATAAGGTAAGTCCCAGAACCTTGAATATAAATAAAACATAGCTACCGTAAACACTTAGATGAAGGTTTTAGTGTAAAAGTAAGTCAATTTCACTGGGATAAATGTCCAGGTTATATGAGCGCTGCATTGAGTAGTTTAACAAACTGTCAAATTGCTTTCCAGAGGGGCTGCACCATTTGATATTCCCACCAGCAACACGGAAGGGATCCTGTTACCCACATTCCTGCCAGCTTTTGTATTCTAGCCATCCTGGTTAATTAGCACTAATATATTGTGGTTTTATATTGCATTTCCCTGATGACTAATGATGAAGAACATTTTTTCAGGCCCTTGTTTGCAATTTGGGAATCTTTTTGGTAAAATGTCCTTTATGTCTTTTCCCGGTTTTATAACTAGAGTTCAGTAACTCTATATTCGAGAAGGAGCAACAGCATCCATACTCTCTGAGTCCTTTGTCAGACATGAGTCTGGAAACACTTTTCTCCCATTCTGTAATTTGTCCTTTCTTCGTCTTATAAGAACCTTTTAGAACAAATTAAATTTTGCTAGCCTAACTTAACAATGTTTGCTTTTGTGGACTATACTTTTGTCAAGTCAAATTTCCCTTCCAAACTCCAGATGCAAACATTTCCCTCCTGTTTCTTGTGTGGGGTGTGTGTGTGTGTGTGTGTGTGTGTGTGTGTGCCTTGGCTGTGCACATGTACAATGCACATGTAGAAGCCAGAAGACAACTCCAGGAACATTATTATCCACTTCCTTTGAGATAAGGTCTCCCATTGGCTTAGAGCTCATCAAGCAAGCAAGCCAAGCTAGCCAGTGAGTTCCAGGGATCTGCCTACCTCCATCTCCCTAGTACACTGGGATTAATAGGCATGCATCCCCACACCCAGTTTTTCCCATTGTGGGTTCTGAGGATCATGCTCCAGGGCAAGCACCCTGTTAACTAAACTGTCTACCCTCTGAGGTTTTCTTTCTCAGCATTTTATAGTTTTACAATTCACATTCATGTCTATGATCCATTTTGACTTAATTGGTTTTTATAAGATATGCAACATGGGCCAGGGAGATGATCCTGGGGATAAAGGTACCCACTGTGTAAGCTTGACAACCCAAGTTTGATCCCCAGAACCCACATATAGGTGGTAGGAGAGAACTCACTCCACAAAGTTGTCATCTGACCTCTACATACATGCTGTGGCATGAACCACCCCCGACACATACACACCCCTAAATTCATAAACTCAACCTGCTCAGTCTGTCTAATTAGTCACTTGTGTGCATATGACTTCAGGGCTGACCACTTGATATTGGAGAACCTATTAGGCAGCTCATTCTTGAGGGAGACTCTTTCTCCTGCTCTCAGAATTCCTTAGCTGTTTGTAGTTCTTTGTTTATGGGTGGGGTCCCAAATAAGTACCCCTACACTCAAGGAGGGCCTTCCCTCCTCAGTCAGACCTTACTGGAAACACCATCACAGACTTGAATTAAGTGAAATCGGGTTTGGCCAGGCATGGTGGTGACACATGTGATCACAGCATTTTCAGTATCGGGGTTTTGTGGCATGAAACAGTACTTGACTACAGTCACTGAAACAAGTGGCTTATTTCCCCTGAAATAAGTCTGACAGCATGGGGGTGGCTCGGTGGTAGAGAGTCTGCCTACCATGCTCAAGGTCTGGAGCCCAAACCTTAGCACTGAAAATAAACACAAAGTCTGGGGGTGGGCAACAGGACCAGCCAATCACGGTCACTGATGCCATCCAGGGCCAAGTTCCCACCTACTGTTCTCCCATGTTAGTTAGCACACACATCTACCCTTGCCAAGGCTGGATCCCAGTAAGAAAGCAAAGAGCAAGAACAGACAGCAGAGTCTCAAGGCAACTTCTTACGGGGTAAACTGGCTTTTCCCCAAACCTCATCAACTATACTACCATGTCAATCTTATTAGCTAAACCTTACAGAACTGTCCTGGAAAACAGGAAGTCTGGATAATATATTGCCACTTGCCCTCAATCAGGTCCCATTTATAACGAGAAGAAAAAATGCAGACCAGGCATGGTGGTACACACCTATAATCCCGGCTCTGGGGAAGCCGAGGTAAGGGGATCATGAGCCCCAGGCCAACCTGGAGTACTGTGACACCTTGCCTCCAAAACCAAAATAAACAAGGAAATTACAAAAAGGGGGGTGTTTCAAGTTGATGTAATCAACTGGAGATGATGTCAGAAAGGAAACATCAGAGAACTTAAATCAACAAGCAGAGAGCATATAGTTCCCATTCAAATGTAACCCCGCATGAAGCTTCCAAACAGGCATCTAAACAAAAGGCCACACTCTGATTATAAGGCTCATGTGTGCCTACCCTGTCTTTAGAAGTTTCCTGTTCATATAGGATTTAGCAAATTGCTGGCCTGGGGATTACCCAGAATTCCTGGGATCATGTAGTTATTAAGCACTGAAAGCGAAGTTTTAGCATATATGATATAAAGCACAGGATATTCTAAAAATGGTACTTGTCACAGGCTTACATGACTGAGCTAGAAGAACTGCCCTGGCTCAGGGACAGAAAGATTGGTGGGCACTGAAGGATGAGCTTCATCTATAATTTAGTGCGTTCCACTCATTCACAGACTTAGGCAGCCTGACAGGGAGAAGGGCTGTCTCCTTCCACTGCTGTTGGCATCACCAGAGCTGTTGTGGTGGTGGAAAGTGTGGCAGAAAAGGTCAGCATTGCCTGTGTACCAAACGGCTTGGGCTGCAGAACCTGGGCACACTCCGGAGAGAACCCACTCAACAAGGCAGACAAAACAAACATTAACAACAAACTATAGAGCTGGTGCACAAGAAGAGCTCATTCCTCATTCAAAAGTCCAGTGGAAATAATTATTAAAGATGCAATCATCTGGTCATTTTCCAGAGAGCTCTATCACTGTGTGCTTCCAGGCTTCCGGCAGCTTTCCAGGGCTTGCGCCCCCTTCCCTGTGACTTGGGTCAGGGAACTCTCTTCAGCAGCACCTACTAATCTTGTTAAATCCTAAGTGCCTCTTGGCTTTATGGGTCCACTTACTTCTCATTCCAGCCCTCTTTGACCATGCAGTCTTTGTGTGGCTTGAGAGGCATCTCATGAGAGCTGTACAGTTAGTTCTAGAACTCCAGACTGAAGAATATGTGTGGGACCTGCCCCGTAGGGAAAGAGGCACAGAGTGATGTTGCCCATCAAACGAGATGTAAGATCTATACTGGACATTTAAAATATACGCTGGATTTTGGTCACCTGGTCACTATATTTCGTCTGTTTTTAGAAGGGGAAAATGAATTTGTATTAAAGTCATTTTGGATGAAAACACACCACAGATGAGAACAGAAGATGTCTCATGACTGGTCTAGCCATGCTGCACATAAGCTAATCATATCTATAAAACTATTAGATATACCTTATGATGCAACAATTTCACTAATCTAAATTACTTAAATTATTTGATTTTTCACAAGTCCATGCTTTGTGTGTGTATGTGTATAATGCTGTCTAAAAAATGCTTTTTAATACTGAATCCAACTCTTAGGAGAGTCACATGTCCTGGAAACAGGGTTACCTTCCAAACTCAGTGTCCAAGGATTAAATATGAACACTTCAGGGATGGAGAGATGGGTAAGAGCACTTACTGTTCTAGCAAAGGACCCAGGTTCAGTTCCCAATACTCATATCAGACAGCTCACAGTTGTCTTCAACTCATGTTCCAGGGGATCTGATGACCTCTGGCCTCTGAGGGCACCTGCATACACATGGTACACATAGATGCACAGAGGTGTACATATAAACACAAATAATAATAAATATATCTTTTTAAGATATGTGATCAAGAGAAAGTTGGTCATTTGGCTTCAAGTCATAAGTTCAAGGCATTGGCCACTATCTTAGTGTTCTATTGCTGTAATAAAACACCATGACAGAGGCAACTTATAAAAGAAAGCTTTAATTTAGCCTATGGTTTCAGAGGGTGGAGTCCGTGGTGGCAGAATGAAAAAATGAACGACCGAGAGCTCACATCTTGATCACAACCACAAGGCTGAGGCAGAGCACTGGGAATCACAGGAGAGTCTTCAGAAACTTCAAGCCCACCCCCAGGGACACACCTCCTCCAACAAGACCACAACTCCTAACCCTTCCCAAACAGTTCCACTAACTGGGGAACAAGCATTCAACTATATGGCCTATGAGGGCTGTTCTCATTCAAATCACCACAACAGAGAGACACAAATTGAATAACAGTGATGAGAAGGGAAGGAGACATTTGTGCAGAAGTGTGCCCAGTTCCACAGTGTGGATCAGGGAGACAAACGGGAGACCGGACCACATCTCCATGGACTGGGAAGAAGTCAGATCAGGCCGTGTAAGACCATTGCTTACACAGATGCCAACAAGAGCAAAGGCGTCACCCTGCAAGAGGATACCTGTTGGAAAACCCCCAGAAGGACACATCTGGAACACAAATGATCTTCACCAGGACTGGGAAGAGAGACAGCGCAGACCTGGCAGTTTATCCTTAAAAGGCTACTAATGAGTAATAAATAGCCTTACTTACTACAAAACAGATGTCTCGCGGCTTTGAATGTGTACCATAATTTAATTCACACACCCGCGCTCAGACAATGAACTGCTCACAGAACATCTCTGCTGTACAGTGCTGATTTAAGTAAAATTGGTGTGTAGTAATGTGGATATGATCTTTTTAAAAATAGCAACTCCAGTTCTGTAAACATCATCACTGCTTTCCCTATCTCAAAATAGGAGTGGGTTTAATTAGTTCAGCTTTCCACAAACAGGAGATGCCACCTCAGAACCTACTGCCTTGATAGTCGGGTTTACAGAGCTGGGTGTCTTCCCACTGTTGCAGAGCCAAGCAGAAGACTCGCCGATGCTTCACTTTGCACTCATTGGTCCCTTACAAGCAATCGTAAGAGATAAGAAGAGAAAAACTGTCTATGCCAATGGTTCTCAACTTACGGGTCGTGACCCCTTTGGGAGTAGAATGAACCTTTCACAGGGTTCATATCAGATATCCTGCATATTAGATATTTACATTATTATTCATAAAAGTAGCAAAATTACAGTTATGAAGTAGCAGCAAAAATAATTTTATGGTTGGGGTCACCACAACATGAGGAATTATATTAAAGGGTCGCAGCATTAGGAAGGTTGAGAGCCACTAGTCTAGTTCTTGACAATGCAAGTTTAATTAGAATTCACTATATAAAAAATTATGCCTTTTATAACTGAAAGGCATTTTAGCAGGGCTTATGTCTGGCATAAAATAAAGAGCACTTACTGCTTCTTACATTTTATAGTTGGTCTGTAAGTTCAGATGCTCTTACAAATTAGCATGGTAGACCAGAAAGTTAGACTTTACTTTTTAATTCTTTATTATCTAATTCATGGATCATAATTCAGAATTATTCTTAAACACTCACTCAGAAACACACAGAACTAAAACTATTGTTTATGTGTGATTGGTAGTGGTGCTTTTTGCCAATTCATTAAATAGAAAGATTTAAATAAAGGAGATAAATTGTAAGTTATCAACAGTAAAAATACAATATATATTGTACATATATCCAAACATATACACATATAAATATAAGTGTGTATTTATATGCTCAGGGCTGGAGAGATGGTTCAGCAGTCAAGAGCACTTCCAGAGGACATGGATTTAGTTCCTCTGCAAGACCCACCATGGTCTCTGCTTCATCTCTTGCCTCTGGGTTCCTTTTTGGGTTCCTACCTCAGCTTCATGCGATGATAGTCTATAAACCCCCTTCCCTCCAGCTAAGTCACATTGCCATAGTGTTCATCACAGCAACAGACACATAAACTAGGACAGTCCCAGCCTAAATACAAACTGTGAAGTCTAATAAAAAGGCAAGCCTGGAAGCATGCCTCTTCTCGGGCTGATGCTGCTAAATACTCACCGCCCACCGCACCTCTTCACATTCTCCCCAGCTTCCAGTAGAAACCAGTTGGATGTTTACTCTAGCAAGGCCAGTATTGGCTTCATGTACCCTCTCACAATTGTCATGCATTGCTTTTGGGGCACCGCTGTGTTTGATTTACTTTGTAAATTACACAGAGCGGCACTGCACAGGGAGCAAGTTTCTAAGGTGATTTATATGTCATGAGAATGAGCAAATGAATAAATCATGCTAGCATGCCCACAAGGGAGAGGGTGTCACAGGGGGTCAACTTGTTAACCCATGGGTCAACAAGGGCGATGTGATCGGTTTGGTGGGGAGAATGATCCTCCTTCAGATGCCAGAGTAGAATCCTTTAGTCCCCTAGCTGAGAGGACACATTTGGCCGACTTACACATCGTGTTACTAAACTTTATCCCTGCTCACTATGCTTGCAAAGCTGTCTTACTACCAAGATTTTGTTCTAGCCTTAGAGGCCATGTTTTTATATACAAATACAAAATATCAAGAGAAAACAGAATTTCTCCACTGGATTCAGAGGGGATTTCATCAAACTCCTGAAAAAGTATGTGAAGCCAGTTAATCCCACTGGAGCTGAAAATCTTAAGGATAACAACTTTTATTACATGAATTCTTCTAGACAAAAATAAACTGTAAATTACAGGGAAATGTGTGTTCTGCATCATCCAGTAACACTTACTATGGATGTCTCCTTACATAACCCCGGTATTTAGAGTAAGAAGTCTAATTCCATAATATAAGAAATGTGGATTTATAGTTTGGAAAACATGTTCTTTTGACTAGATTTCCTCTTTCTTCAGTCTAGACCCACCCATCTCCATTCTGAGAAGCTGCTTAGACACCGCCTTCCTTCTGGAATCCAGCCCTTGGGGTCCTTCCCAAGGTTTACTGTCTTCTCTCCCACATCACCTTCTCCTCCCACCTCCTCCCCCCACCTCCTCATTCTCCTTTTAAGACAAGATTTCACTACAGCCCCGCCTGACTCATAGAGATCCCCCTGCCTCAGCCTCCCAAATTCACAAATCACGATGGGCACCACCACACAACTCCTCTGAGCACCTGCTAAACCCTCCTGTCCTTCCCTCTCCCTGGGGGGTGGCTGCTTTCTCTCAGACCCCCCCGCTGTCCTCTAGCTCCTCCCTCATGTGCCTTCCTGCACCCCACAAAGCACAGACCCCTTCAGTCTTGCCCTGCATTCACAGCCCTCTCTTCCTTCTCCTCACGGTCACTCTGAACTCCAGAGGGGAAGCTTTCCAGGACAGGTGAAGAACCCCAGTACACACCATCGTGTCCCTCAATACCAGTTCGATAGCCCCCCTCAAAGCCTCTACTCCTGGCTCTTAGAATTTTTATAGGCAAGATTTGGTATTTGAAATTAGTAGGTAACCCCAAATTATCACCTTCTGATGTCGTTCTTGATAAATGTGCCAGGAGCACACAAGGAAACGTGCAAATGCAGGCATGCAGGCGTCCACACAGGAGGCATGCAGGCACACACACACACACTCACAGAGAGGCAGGCACGCAGGCTCGTGCACACGCGTGCATGCAAGTCACAATGTCAAAGGACAGCACTAATGTTGTGGCTGTTGTCACTAGGCCACTCTCAACTCTCCCTCTCTGAAATGCTATGACAGCTGATCCACAATCCCATAATCTCCTACTGGACATTTACTGAGTTACCCAATTTTTCTATATCTCGGTTTTCTTTTCAGTGAAATGGGAACAACCCTGCTGGCTGCTAGCGGGAAGGTTGGCAAAGCCTTCCAGCTCTCCACCTCCTTGGGTGGTTGCAGATTCAGAAAGAGGCTTTAGGAGCCAGGGGGTGTAAATGGTAGGCCATTCTGGCTGAGGCAGGCCTCTCACAAGCAGCATTTCCCTCCAGCTCTTGGGCTGGTTGGTTGATGCTGCCAAGCCTGTGACAAACTCACTTCTCCTGGCTCTCTGCCTTCTCCTCACAGGTAACAATCCCTAATAAGCACCCCACATCCAAACTCTGTGTCAACTACTGCTTCCAGAGGAGCCAACCTGTGGCACTATCTGTTGATATTTAGGGAAGCACCTGGCACAACAGGCACACTAGACAAGTGTTTGTTAAACAGAAATAAAGACACCATCTGGAAAGGCAGAGCCTTCACTGATCATCCTCTGGGGATGTTCAAGTTTGGGGTCAGCCGAGGTCTAGCCAGTCATGAGGATGATATTCTGATACTGCTAACCAATATGGCTGTTGTTATATATTGCTAGGCTCATGATTTGGGACTTTTTACCATTATCTTCCTGGTTTTGATCACAAAAATTCCATTTTTCATCACTCTCAGGAGTATATTCTGGTATAAATTATAAATTTAGTATTTCAACAATTTTGACTAATGTCTAACATGGACTTAGGTTAAAAACCCACAGGCTGTCCAGAGTTAGCCTTCTTGGGATGGGAAGACCCTGCAGTGCAGACTCAACACAAAGAGTTGTGTTGACTCCTGCAGATGAGCGGACTGCAGCCCTGGGGGTCTGGAGCCCTCATCACTATGAGGTTGGATTTCTGTCTGCACATCTGTAGCCATGCCTTGCCCAGCAAGTCATTTGTTTGCTCATTCATTTGAACAGGAGGTCATCACGTCAGGTTCTCACAGTCACCCTGCCTACCAGGTTCTTACCCCTGTGAAGTAGAAGGTTACAGCCGGCAATAAGCAAGACTGAAGGAAGCCAAACTCTGCCAAGATGAGGGGCTGGCCTGGGGCTCAGGCAGGGAAGGCCTCTCAGGAAATATGACATCTGAGTTGAAAAATTTAAAGATGAAAATCCAGAGGGGGAGGAATGCCTGGGGCAGCACATTCTAGGCAGAAATGAGAGCAAGTGTCAAGCCCCTGAATGCCTGGAAAATATACCAGAGAGACCATTTTAGCTGAACACTGCTCAGCAGGGGAGGGCATAGCACCTGGGGAACGTTGGAGGGGCAAACCCAAATCTGAAGAGAAATTCCAATTTCATTCTGAATATCAAGAGAAGCCCCATATGACTCTAATGGAGCTGACGATACACAGCGTCTTTTAGAAGGTCATGCTGACTATGAGCAAACTCCACAATGATGAAGGAAACCAAATTACAGCATAGTAAAAGATGTGGGTACTTCCTGGGTGATGCTCCCGTTTAGCACTGTGTCATAATTACTCTGGGCTTTTAGGTGGTCCTAGAGCTGTTTTATGAGTTTTTATTAGAATACTAAGAGTGAGTACTGTAGATTAAAATCCAGGCTCAACCTGAGAAAAACCTGCTTAGGAGCACAGCCCGCCCGCCTTCTCACAGGCTCACTCCTTCTCATTTCCATTTACAGCCTATCATTTGTGGTGTTAGCTAATCTCATAAGCCACCCAGTGTCACCCCTCAGCTGTCCCTCCTCTAGAATAATTACTAGCTCTAGGATGTTGGTGGACAGGGGGGGTGATACATACTTTTCTATGGCATCATGTCCCAAAGAGAAAAGTTTGAGTATGTGGCCTCCTGAGCATCAGAACTCACCCATTTCGGTATCCCGAGGAAGAACCAGATATAAATGGAAAACATCTCTTGCTCTTTCAGACTAGGTGAGGACTACCTGCTAGAGCTAGCTGCTAAAGCCAGGTGTGAAGGAAGAAGCTGCTTAGGAAAGGCAGCCCAGACCTTGGGGAAGAAACAGGGAAATGGCCAGAGAGCCAGGAATGAAATAGGCCAGCTGGTCCAGGGGAGGAACTGGGATTCTGGGGAAGTACACCATCTTACATTATTAAGCGCCATGCTGGGATGGGGCAGAACTGTCTGGGAAGAACTGTGTGTGAGAAGATTCCAGACTGGCGTCCAGAGAAAAGGTGAGAAGGCAGGGAACCGGGAGCATGAAGCTTGCTCCTCGGATAAGCACCTGAAAGCAAGCATGAGGTGGCTGTCTACCTCGTGATGGAGTTTTCCCTGACGGAAAGTTTCTGGGATGGAGCCAAGAGTGGTTACACATCTGTCATCCTTGTGCACAGGAGGCTGAGGCAGGAGGGAGGATAATTTGGGGCCAGCCTGAGCTACATAGTAAGAGCTCATCTCAAAACAAGATACACACAGTGACTTGCTCTCTCCCAGAAGTTTTATTTATTCTTGGTAATAATAGAGGTGGCTTTTAAGAAAAAATGATAATGCCCCCCCTACCTTTACTCCATCCCATCTAGGTAGTCTTGAAAAGTGGTACCCAGCTCTAAGTTTCTTTACCATACAGAGTCCCAACATGTTCTCAGATTCAGGATGTACAACATGTAACGAGCTTGCTGTTACATGCAGACTGTCAATTCAAAATTCTTCATTCCAAATGTTTTCAGGCTTCAGGAACAGCTCAGTAGTACAGGGTGTGTTCATACTGAGCACCACAAAGAAATATTAAAAAGCGTTTTCTTCACTAGTTCACTCAGTCTATGAAGCAATCCCTTGAACAGCTCTGTTTGAAACCATCAGACAGGCTGGACTTCCATGGGAGTGTGCTCCCTTCTCAGGAGTGCTGGAACTGGTCCCTGGATACAAGACACTAGATCTTCATTTTCTTCCAGGCAGCATGTTGGCAGAGATGCATGAAGACTCATTCTGAATATTGCCACATGGGAGCAACAGTGTGCGGAGGTGGAATCTATTATATGAGTGTAAGGACGGAAGATGGATTTCCTTTGCCTTCCTAGTTCTTTGCCTAGCCTCTGAATTAAACTGACAAGACAGATGAAGAGGAGCGGAATCATGCTTAATTATGCACAGTCATGAGAGTCTCAGACAAAGAGGAGAATCAGAGAGGGAGCAGATGCCAGATCCCATACAGCACCCTGAGCTATGGAGCACAGGAGCTTGGGGTGTGGTAATGACATGTTATGGGAAGGTAGGCAGGAAATGCACAGTGAAGAAAGGTTGTCTGGTCCTGTGGCCTCTCCAGGTATAAAATCACTCAAGGCATCCCTCTTCTTGATACAGGTAATTATTAACACAGTTTTGTTTCCCTTCTAGATGCAAATTCCTTTTCAGATCTACCCGTATCTGTGATTTCTCAGGATAACCAGCTGAAAACACACCAAAGGGGTGCACTGTGGGTAGAATAGTCAATCATATTTTGGAATGCTGTGTCCTTAGCCCTAACATTACGGCTACAGTGGTGCCCTTAAGACACACAGAGCTAAACACTTCAAGTGAAGATATGTGTGTGTGGTTGGTTTTTACTTTTGTCTCTAAGGTTTCTGTGTTGTTGTTATTTTGTTGCGGACAGGGGTAGTCTCACCATGTAGCTCTGGCTTGCCTGAGGAAATTACTATATAGACCAGGCTGGCCTTGAACTCATAGAGATCTGGATGCCTCTGCCACCCAGTGCTAGGATGAAAGACCCATACCACCATGCCTGGCCCTTTTTTTATGAAAGTAAAGTATTAACAAAACAGCAACCAAAGCAGAGCCAAGTTCAATGAAGTGTTAAATATGCAAAGCGCGTGAGCATTCAAATGTGAACATCAAGTTTAAACCTTCACGTTCCTTGTAGAGCTGCCCCCTGCTTTGAAGGAAGCCCGCAACATGCGTCACCTAAATGTTTCCTCTGTAACTCCTAAGCACCAGAGAGATGCTTCCTGACTTCCCTCCTGTGTGTCAGGGACTCTAAGTCCCCAAGGGACAGAGTGTCTCTTCCACTCACCCAAGCCAGGCAAGTTTCCACAAAACTACAAGATGAAAAAAGCCCTTTATAGCACCAAACAGGAAATAAAATCACAGAAACCCCAAAAGAGAGGACTGTGTGCCAATAAGTGAAAACAGAAGTGTTCAGCAACAGTGAGGGGAGTGTAATTAGGCTGGGGGTCCAGTCACACAGATCTGTCACACTCTCCGCAGAAAGCACTGGTCTCGGATCAGTGGGCTCTTGGGAATACCTGCAGGTAAGCTGGAGAGAAGGCCCCCATGCCTGGCAATGACTCTCAGGACAGGCACAAGTCTAGCTGCAAGGAGTCTCAGAACCCCTTCCGTTCACAATGCCAGCTCTGGGGGCAGGAAGCTGGGTTTACCTCCCCTCTGCCAGGCTTTTGTTGCCTTTCACAGAAGGGAGCTAGCATCCAGAAGGGTCAGGGGACATGGAACTGCACAGTCTTTAACTCCCCGCACTCTTCCAAGGAATGGGTCATGACTGTCTTCTTGCGGGGAGGGGGCTAAGATCAGTCCTTTCTGTGCTCTGTAATTAAAACACACGCAGGCATGCAGGAGGCTGGTCTAGCTTCCCCATAACTAACAGAAGTTCATGAGATGCTCAGCACCAGTGCTGACTGCCAAGTCTCACAGCTGCCTCCTAATTGTTTGGGTATGAGAAAATTTTGTGTATGTCTAAAAGAATTATTTGATAACCAGGCTATAGTTCCTAAAATAATTAAAAACTGTAATCATGCATTGAAATACAGAAAAGTTGCTTGATAAATGTGCCCTCCTACCTAAGTAGGCAGATCAAAGAATGCTGTGTTTGGATATTTTGTTGCCTTTTGAGAATAGTGCTCATAAGAGCAG
Source organism: Ellobius talpinus (assembly GCA_001685095.1). NCBI lineage: Eukaryota > Metazoa > Chordata > Mammalia > Rodentia > Cricetidae > Ellobius > Ellobius talpinus. Next base: position 23,352 of record LOJH01011505.1, read on the forward strand.
GGACTGGCTTGGCAAAAAACAAAACAAAACAAAACAGTTATCAAGAACTAAATGTCTGAATGGACTTCCAGCACTGTGCACTGTGCAGGGCCCTGTTCCTCCCTTCCCAGACCACAGTTTGAGGGAATCAATGTCATGGGACAACAAACACATGTTTTGAGAGATTTCAGTTTTAATAAATATTCAGGCACAGTAAGCATATCAGGCTTATAACAAAATTAACCTGGCACTAGAGAACAGAGTGCAAATGGTACCCAAGTATCTCTACTGAGGGACATTCTGATCTCGTGGCTGCACCCACAGGGCTCTGACGGGCAATCCTGTTAGAGGTACTTGTTGGAATGTTTACAAATCTTTGTTCTGGGGTTCCATTTCTTCTAGCAATACTGATAACATGATGTCTGGGCTACAGCAGAGCATTACTCTCCTCCCACCGCAGAAATCTGCAGGCACAGATTGCAAGGATATGGAATCAAAAGGGACAATAGAGCGGGCTCCTATTTCAATCTGAGAAGTCCATCTTCAAAGTCTTGCTTACATGTTTTTCGAGACTGATCACCTCTGGCTGCCGCTGCTTTAGAATCTTAGTCCCCGAGAGCTTCTAAAAAGAAGTTCCTAGCAGAAATGTTGTTCACCGTGAGTTCTTGTTGTATTTCATAATCAGGTCATAATCTTGCTTAATCTTTTCTGGATATGAATGCCTATAACCAAAGCACAGAGAAATGCTTACCTGTCTTTCACTCTAGAAACTCTGAGGAAAATTTGGAAGCTTTAATTCATTAATTCACTAGTAGCTTTTCTGTGTAGAAAGTTGTTCAACCCTGCTTAGGTTTTAGTAGAAAGTCAATCTTTTATGCTTTCTTCTCTCTTTTGTAAAATTAACCATTTAGACTGACTGAGAAGAATCAAGCTTTTTTGTTTTGTTTAGTTTTGTTTCAGTAAGGGGAAATTTACCATGTTGGCACAAGCCAGGCAATTCTGCACCTTGACAATTCTTTATACCTAAGATGTAAGAAATCCATCACAGCAACCCAAATATCTTAAACTCCACTCACAGACAAGTCTAAGGGTTATTCTTCACCCCGAAAAGTCATGTATCATGAGTACTTTCATTCATTCAGCAGTACCACACTTAACTCTGCTGGTGTGGGTGCCCCTCACACAGCTTTTCAGAACTAGAAGCTTCTAAGACCTAAGAGAAGCTTGGTAATGAGCTGTCAAAGCTTCATGATGGGAACTGCTAGGGTTTCACACTGGTTTCTCTCCTCTGGGCCAGGCAGAGCCTCCCACCACCTGTCCCTTGCCTGTTTTCAGGGGTCCTTGTCACATCCGCTAGAGGGATGCATCAACATCAGAGGATACAGGTCCAGGATGTGACTCAGGAGCAGTATGCTTGCCCCACACATGCAAGGCCCTGGGTTTGCTCCCCAAATCCCCAAAACAAGTTTCCTCTCCCTTGCTCAGAAAATTTTAATGTCTTCCCATTTCCTTGGCATAAAAGACCTTAGCACCCACTTCTGCAACACTGGCCCAGCATTGCTCCAAGGTCCCAGCTTGGGGCTCTATCCTTATAGTTCCTGCGGCCAGCAACCTCTTCCTCCAGAGGTCTGACCCTCCTCCTTCCTTCTGAGTTCTTCTCAATGTCACTTTTCCAGACTGCCCTACTTAAATAGCACTCTCTCTCCCTGCCTTAATTTCCTCCAGAATCGTAACTACCTGCGAAATTACACATTTACTTACTTCTGCCTTTCCTCACTAGAATGTAATCTCAACAACGTCCCTGTTGACTCTCAGGTCCTGGTCAACAGCAGACACTCAAGACTTGCCTTAGAGCATGCTGGGTGCTCTTCTTGGGAAGGTGTGTGAACAAGTTTACTAAGCTGCACAGTAATTCAAGATGGGCATCATCATAGTTACTGTCATCATCTCTGATGAAGAAATTAAAGCACACTACTTACTATCAGTAATAAGGCAGAATTTGAACCCAGGACCAGCCCTTTATAATCCCCATGATATACTGCACCACTCTTAGCTAATAGCAAATAATTATTGTAGTGCTTTTCCATATACTAGACTCTTAGAAATTCAGATAATCAAAGCATGACTTTAAAATATCAAGTTTCCTAAAATTGCCTAATATCTTAGAATAATAGATGTGATTTTTTTTGAGCTCAGACTAATAAACAAGAGCAGAACAGGAACCACAATCACACCTCCCTTCGGCCTCTAATTCTGAGACCCACTTCCATGAATGCTCTCCGGATTACAGACATGCTCAGGTAATTCTCCCCGCACCTTGGAGATTACCATAATTAGTTGCCATGATTAGGGCTGGTTTGGAAAGGCAAATCTCAAATACAAACGCTGCGGAGATGCCAAGCCTCACAAACGGCCCCTTTGGGACTACAACTCACTCAAGCCCCTTGCTTATTAGTGTGACAATTCACACAGTGCACTGGGTAAGCCGAGGATGTCACCTAATAGAGGGCATGTTGATGCACCTTATCTGAGAAGTTACATAATAATGCTAGAGTGGATATACCATAAGAGTCTGAGCCTTAGAATGAAAGAGAAGCGTGTGTATTCCCTGGGAAGTATTCCACAAAGAATGTCGGGAGATTTTGAACTAGCTGAGGACAGAGACCATTTGGCCAGGCACCTGCCGAAAAAAGCTTCTAGGACTCCGACACGGGTCTGCGCTTCCCTGGGGAAGAGAGCCTTGGTCGGTGCAAACTCCCTCCCTGGAGTCCCGGCTGCTTCTTTCTTTAGGATCAAATACAGCCTTCTGCGAGCTTCGGACCCTCCATTCGCTTTCTCCTCCCGACAGTGAAACCAACCTTTCCTCCACTCGGTTGAAATTCTCTGAAAGAAGCCACTCCGGGTCTCCTGCTTTGGAGTCCCCCATCTTCTTTCGACCTCGCTCCCCAACATCCCACCGCCCCCCCCAGGATGCGGAAGAAGGTGAGTGATTGGGCTGCGGGCCAGGAGGGCCAGGAGTGTCCCCAGCACCTGTCACCTGGCCCACCTGGGCTCTCCCTCCCCGCCCC
>LOJH01011506.1:7220-26397 GCA_001685095.1 Ellobius talpinus
TACATAATCTGCTTTTTTCAAATAGCTGTGAACTTCCTTGAAGGTAGAGGTCAGCAGATATATGAACTCCTTCCCTCTTCTGGCCACAGAAGTACTACAAGTTCCATTCACTGGTTTACCTGCCTCTTCACAGTCCTCTACTTAGATTGATTTCTCAGCTCCCAAACTCCAAAGAGCTTTGATCAAGAGCTCTCGGCTTTCTCATTCTCTGTCCTCTCCTCATAGTATTGCTATAAGGCTATTCCCATATTTCCATAGACCGGCTCCCACCAGATCCCAACATAGCATCCTGCTCTCTCTTCTTCCCTGCTTCTTTTTTTTCTCCTGGCTGCTCTCTTATTTTACTTCCTCTTCTTTCTCCTCCTCCTCCTCTTGGTTTTCTGTCTTTTAAAACATTTATTTATTTATTGTACACCCAACTGCAGTTTTCTCTCATTCCTCACCTCCTAATCCCTCCTTTCATCCTCCCCTCTGTTTGACCTCCGCCCATCAACTCCTCCTAAGTTTCTATTCTGAAAAAGGGATACTCCCAAGGGTATCAACAACATGTGGCATATCAATTTGCAGTAAGAGTGAACTCCTCCCCTTGTATTAAAGCGGGGCAAGGCAACCCAGTTTGAGAAAGATGGTCAAAAAAGCCAGCAAAAGAGTTAGATACAGCCCCTGCTCCCACTGTTAGAGGGCCCACAAGAAGACCAAGCTGCACAACTGTCACATATATGCAGAGGGTCTAAGTCAGTTCCTTACAGGCTCCCTTGTTGTTGGCTCAGTCTCTGAGGGCTTCTATGAGCCCAGGTCAGTTGATTCTGTGGCTTTTCTTGTGGTGTCTGTCCTTGACCCCTCTGGCTTCTACAATCTTTCCTCCCTCTTTTCAACAGGAATCTCTGAGCTCAGCTTAATGTCTGGCTGTTGTTCTCTGCATCTGTTTCTATCAGTTGCTGGATGCAATCTGTCTGATGACATTCGGGCTAGCCATCAGTCTCTGTGTGTAGCAGAATATTGTTAGACATGATTATACTGACTTTTTTTTTCTTCAGTGGTGTTTGGTTCTATCCCAGGTCTCAGTGTCATCCAGCCTCTGAGTCCTGGTGATCCAGGCAGTTTCAGGGGTGGACTCACTTTCCTGCATGGGTCTCAGGCTGGGCCAGTCATTGATTGGCTACCCCCACAGTCTCAGCACCATCCTTACCCCAGCACTTCCCTTAGGCAGGACAGACTCTAGGTGGAAGATTATGTAGCTGGGTTGGTATCCTAATCCCTCTAATGAAAGTCTTGCCTGGTCACAGTTCATTGCCAGTTCGGCATATCCACAATTGCTAGGAGTCTTAGCTTGGGTCATCCTTGTAGATCCCTGGGAGTTTCCCTTGTATCAGATTTCTACCTCAACCCAAAATGCCTCCCACCTCCAGTTGGCTCTTTCAGTACTCTTGAGAGCATATCTCTATTTTCTTTCCATCTCCCTCTCTCCCTTCAGCTTGGAGTGGGTAGTTCCATAGCAACAATGACTGAGTTAGTGCACAATTTGCAGATACAAAGAAATTCTGAGTACTTAAATGTACCACCAAGTGCTGAAAGCAAACATTGAGTTTACAAGTGTTAAATACAGAGTTCCAGGGCTCTACCTTCCCTTCATATGCCATTTCTTCTCTGAGATTGCCATGCTCTGATTTGTATGTATGTATTCTAGGGGGGGAACATCAATAGAAGAACTAGGGAAAATGTGTGTGACCACAACCCAGAAACATGATAGAACATGCTTTCTACAGCTACACTTGCCAGGATATTGCTGAGTGGCTCACATGTGGCCGTGGTATCCAGGGTTGAAGAAGATAATGAAATGGAAGAGAAGACCAAGTTTACTCAAAAGTGACTCATATCAACAAATTTATCTAAGCAGAGCTGAGAAAGGAATTCAGTTAAACCTTAAGGAAGTGGAGGCTAGTGAGGTACCATTGCCTTTAACGCTAAACATGAGAAAATAGTTCCAGGGATCCCATTCTATGAGGAGCTTCATAGTTCCTCTCTGTGATGTGTGCTAAGCATGTAGGTCTCGCATCATGGTCCAAGGTAGCTGCTTTCATCATGGTATTTGTATTCTAGCTAGTTAATGGAGAAGGGGTGGGTAAACAGATTTCTCTTTCCTCTAAGGGTAGTGGAATCTGTGAGACTTGCCTGTATACCCTCGATCAGAAGTGTGTCATATGGTCATACCTAGCTAAGAAAGAAAATCTCCAGAGAAGACTTATTTGTTGATATATTTACAACCTTTAACTTGAAATATCCATAACTAAAAAAATAAATAAATAAACTAATGACAGCCAGGCAGTGGTGGTGCACATCTTCAATTCCAGCACTGAGCACCCAAGAGGCAGAAGCAAACAGCTCTCCAAGAGTTTAAGACCAGCTTGGTCTTCAGAGTGAGTCCCAGGACAGCCAGTGCTACACAGTGAAATGCTGTCTCAAAAAAACACAAAAAATAAAAAATAATGCATGTATATGAAAACATAACGTCTTCTGCAAGTGATGTCACATACATTCACATACTAACCAGTGAGTGGCTTGATGGCCCCAGTCTGGTTCTCATACATGCTGGAACTCCTATAGTGTTATTTCCATAGATGTTCGCCAAGGTCTTCGCTCAGGAAGTGGCAGAAATTATCAAGATATTCATAAATGCTAGGATTTTCAATGTAAGAATCTTCAGAAACCATATATTTTATCCTTTATTATAGCCTTTTATTTTTATAATCAAAAAACTGAGTTGAAATCACGAACACCAACACATAAACATTTTCAGAACTCAATTCTGAATTCATGAAGTCCAAATTCATTCAATATGTGGCCATAGCTTCTTCTTTTTTGGGATTTCTTAATATCACTTCAATAATATTACCTAATCTTCCACTGTTATCATCTTCTCTGACTGCCAAGTTCAATTGCTTATAACCATAAGCATCTTTCCTTTCCACGGATCATCTGAGCTTTAGTTCTTCTTACTGTTATCCCATGGTTTAGATTTAGGGATAAATTCACTATATATTTCCTCTTCCTTTTACATTTACACAGTTAAATCAATGCAGTGTGTACAAAGGAGGACTTCGGGAGTCCATTGTTTTCTTCTACCAATGTGGGTCTTTAAGACCGAACTCAAGGCATGACCCTTAGCACCCTTAGCACCTTTGCCGGCTGAGACATCTCTCTAACCATGCTTCTTCTTTCTCAATAAGTGATGGCTGCTCTCTTTTTATAGTATTAGTAGAGACGGAGGGCAAGCAATTTAAAGTGATTTGCCTCCATCTTCTCTGTTCTATTATTAGGCCAATCACGTCTCACATCATTGGAACAGGGAGAGGAGAGAATAGTTTTCTGGAAATGGTACAGTTTCTCATAATCTGTAACACGTCAATATTTTCATAGTGTTTAGAGTAAAGGTAAAGATACTAAAATACAGCAAATTTTGTTTTTTTAGCATCATAACAAGTTAAAGGTGGCTCTACATCTCAGAATAGGGGAAAGGCTCTGTTTCAGAATCCCGGGACCCTTTATCCTACTATCGTGTGATTCTTTATGGTTTTCCCCTACTTTGATGTTCAAAATTGCCTTACCAGTTTGATGCTTCTTTCCAGCCAGTGAGAAGGAGGAAAGAAAGAAGACTGGGGTAATTTCTTCTTCAGATGTGAATATCTGAAAATGACGTGTGTCCTGTATGTTTGCATCCTAGTATCTAGAGCCTCCCTAAGGGGCAAGGGAAGCTATGAAACAAAGTCTCTCATTGTGATGAACGCAGCTAGCATGTTCTTAATTATTATAGAGTGGATTTCAGTGTCAATTGGCAGTCTGTTATTAGGATAATTTGAATAAATATTAATAGAATCTTTAGTGTGGGCATAAGAATGGATATAAAATGAAATAGATGCCAGGAAAAAGAAATTCAAGCAACGAGACAAGATATGTATTTTAACTCAAAATTTAAATCTTCTTAGATTGCTAGTTCTTAGTATATTTGCTTTTATAATTATGTAGATAAAATGATTGTTGGTTTGCCATTGCAACAAGAAACAGTCATGCATTTCAAATCTCCTTATGGCAGCCTGTACTCCCTAAGTAACCCAGTCTATGTACAGATTACATATAAGAACTTGATCAAATAAAAGGTTTGATTAAAATGACATAATATGGCACTTCATGTTTGTAAAGATACATCATAATTTTATCCACATAATGTTTGCTATAGCATCTGGGTTGTGACCCAAGGTACTGGGAATTAGCGTGTGTGCTTTTCCCCTCTCTTGAGAGCTCAGAAACTCCATTTTAGAACTATTACAGAAGATCGAATTGATGTCAGCCAGGAAACTGTAATTTCCTGTCAGTTGGCCTTGAATTACTACATTGAGTTTTCAGGCAATAAACAAACTTAGTTGAAAGATACAAGCTTTTCTCTACTTATCATTAGTACCTAAGAATGTGAATGTTTTATATTGTTCCATCTCCATTACACACGCAATTATTGGCTCAGAATGATGCTCAGCCTTCCTTGCTTCCTTTTATCTTGAACTAATCAAGTCCAAACTTCCTGCTGAAGACAAGAGTATGCTGTTTTAAATGTGGGCTGCAGAGCCAATTTATCTTATAAAGGCAAAGAACCCTCCATTTCCAAGCTACAGAAATGAAGCCGAGCAGCCACGTTGCAAGGAACATGTTTCTCCTGCTGTTTTTATTTCTCCTGTGCATCACAAGAGGAAAAGGCAGGATTTTATGTGAACCCTCAGCTGTGAGGCATAATGCAAGGCAGCGTTTTTTGATATATTTTTGAATATTGGGTACACAAGAGGATGGCTTGTTTTTGTCTTACGTAACTGGGTTGCTGCTCTCTAAAAGCTAACCCACAAAATTGTACTGGGTTACTGTTGACTCTCCAGTTGCTAAGTTACCTTTGATGCCACAAAAGCAAGGCATTTCTGTAAAGGGGACGTTTTTGAGGATCACAGCAAGGCAGGTTTATTTATGAGCAGTAGAATGAGTATACAGATTTCCCAGAGCTCATTTGATGAATTCAAACTTATTGGCTAACAGGCTGAACAAGAAGTTCACCTTAGAAACAGCGAATAGGGGGAGAACATGGTACTTTCATCCTCGTATAATCTCTGGGGCATAATAGGCTATGGAGAAATTGTTTTAAAGAAAGATTCCAAATATCATAACAAGGGATCGTGATTGTGGTCTAGCAGGCTGATTGCCTATCTTTACCTGTCAACAGAGATCCACGGGAATTGTTTTTTCTTTAGCTGTGTCAGGCCAAGGTACTAAAGGACGTTTGTCACCACTGACACCAGTAAGTCACAGTAGTCTTCACCAATGAAAGGGACAGTCGTATAGATTCCCTCCATTTACTTCTGAATGATATGTATGTGAAGGTGTCATGCCCATACAGATCACATGCCAAGCATTTTATTGTTGTTTGGCTTGTCTTTCAACATTGCTTTCACATTCTTTGTCTTTTCTGTGTGTCTGTGTGTGTATGTGTGTGTGTGCGCATGCGTACATATGTATGCATATGGATGTAGGTGCATATTCCTGTGGCTACTTGTGTATGGAGGGTGTCACACGCATGTTTGTCACATGTGGACACCAGAGAACAACTTTACATAGACCTTGTCAGGGGCTCTTCACCTTTTTAAAGAGTATCTCATGGGTGTCGAGCTCTTACCGAGGACAGTGGTATGGGTTGGGACCTCTAGGATCTGCCTGTCTAGCTTCTTATCATGGAGATTGCAAGCACCTGTTGTCATTGAATTTACAGCCCATCCTTAAATATTTTTTATTGTGATTTCTCTCAGGTGTTAGAAAACCAAATAAAATAATATATAATTCACTGTATGCAATAGCTAGCTTTGTCATGAGGCATCATTTTCCTTTACCCCCTGTTGACAGAGGTTTCTGTCCCACCAGGTCCCATAACTGTTCTGTCCAAGGAAACACACAGAGGTCTACATTAATCATAAACTATTTGGCCTATTAGCTCAGGCTTTCTTATTAACTAATTCTTATATCATACATTAACCCATTATTCTTGTCGGTGTTAGCCATGTGGCTTGGTACCTTTAATCAGTGAGGCATTCTCATCTTGCTTCCTCTCTGTCTGGGTGACAACTGCAGACTGCAGACTTTCCTCTTTCCAGAATTCTTCTATTCTGGTCACCCTGCCTCTACTTCCAGTGTGGTCATCCAGCCTATACTTCCTGCCTGGCTGCTGGCCAATCAGCGTTTTATTAAAACAATACAAGGCCGTTGACCCACAGCAACCCTCTAACCCTCCTATCCTAATTTAAGTTCTATAAAGTTTTAGAAATTTATATTTTTTACTATATTTACAAGTATTGCTAAGTTGTCACATGTAGTAGTGAAGTATAAAGATGTTTTCATTCATTTTAATGCTTATGACATGCAGACACATGCCACAATTTACTAATTTTAAATTTTTGATGATGAAAATTATGAATATTTCTAATATTTTACTAGTGCCAAGGGAGGAACAATGACTAGTCTTAGGCATCCCTCTAGTATGCATACTTCTTCATGGGAATTCATCAAACATGTTAGAACATTGGCAAATATTCCTCTTTATTGAATTTTGCCAAACAACCTATCAGTTTACTTCAGCCGGTTCTATAGTAATCCACAGCTTAGGAAGGTGCTATTTCTTTCTGTCTTTTCCAACATTTGCTGTTTGCAAAATTTCAGCTTTTTGTAACTTTATGCTAGGTAAAATATTAATGTTCCAGAAACACACTAAACACACCAGTTCTTTCATTACCACTTAACAGGTTTGTTTGTTTTTGAGACAGGGTTTCTCTATTTCCCTGTGTAGCTTTGGATCCTGTCCTGGAACTAGCTCTTGTAGACCAGGCTGGACTCGAATTCACAGAGATCTGCCTGCCTCTGCCTCTTGAGTACTGGGATTAAAAGTGTATGCCAACCCCCAGCCGCTTTTTTTCCCCACTTAAGTTTTTAATGTGTATGTTTGTCAGCCATGTTTCTCCTTGAATAATTTAGATTGCATAATTATTCATTTTGTTTATGTTTTCCTGCATCATATTTGTTTTTGTAAGAATTCTGACCTTGACCTGTAAACACTGAAAACACACACACATTCCTGCACATGTTTATTTGTACATGTATATAGTTTCAATTTTTGACTTTTTTGTATTCCAACTTTGTTGCATGCATGGCTATAGTATGTTTTATCAATCATTTAATTAGAGTTGAAATTTTAATGTCTTTTTCATGGGATCTTTTAATCTTAAGACTTAATTTTTTAAGAATTTCACACACATATAATTAAATAAAAATAATAACCGTGCTGGATTTCTTCTTCTAATTCCCAGAAGTCCTCCCTCAATTTCCCATTCCCAAATTCATGACCTTCTATAATTAAAGATGTCTGCATTTACATGGGTGTGAGGCCATCGTGGGAGCATGTGAAACATATTAGTGGCCCCACCTTGAAAGAAGAATAATTCTCCCTCCCTCAGCACCCACAAACAGCAATTGCTCCTCATTTGGGAGCAGATCTTTCTGAGTTCATACCTTATACATGTTGAAATTTTGGCTGGCTTAATTGGATCGGTCACATCTGCTCTGAGTTCATGAGCACAACAATTACATCATATCCAGATGAAAGCATCCCACAACACCCTCTTTAGCCTTCAGGTCTCACAATATTTTTATCTCCTCTTTCATAATGCTGTCAGAACCTTGAGAAGAAGGTAAAGGTTTGAGTACTCAATCTCTTATTCTCAGAAGTTTGAGCTGTTATGCACATCTTTATTTGAGTGGTATCCACTGCAAAGAGAAGTTTCATGGACCATGGTTGGGAGCATCCCTAGTCTATGGCTATAAACAGAAATACTTAGAAGACAATTTGACAACATACCTGCTCAGCTAAATAACAATGGTAGATTCAATCCCAGAGACAATGGGCTCTTGAGTAGGTTTATAATATGACATATGAATTCCCTTCTGTAGAGCAAGTCTCAAACCCAACCATGAACAATTTGTTTATGCTATAACCATCATGGCACCATTATACCAGTGTGTGTCTCTAACCTGTAAGTTCTATGCTATAGCATGTAGTTTACAGCACCGGTTAAGGCTACTCATGTCTTTTCTTGCTAAGCACTCTGTATACCATGTTCTGGCACTATCAAAACTAGTCAATAGTGAGGAAGTTTTATGATTGAAGATGATTTCTTTATGTTCTATAGCCAAAGTATATCGTGTCTTTAGCAACAATGGTTTATGATACAGTTATAGTGGGTAACCAAGAATAATGAAGATAGTCTGTGTTGTTTTAGATACTTCTGGGGCTTTCCTGATGAGAGCTGATAGGAAGGTGTGTTATGCCTAACATTTCAAATTTTAATAGCCTAAATCTTCTGGGAGCAGCATTGTCCACACATGTGAGTACTTCTGTTTAAACTCTGTGTTAGTTATGGTTTCTACTGCTGGGATAAACCACGATGACTAAAAGCAACTTGGGGAGGAAAGGGTTAATTTCATCATATTGCAGTCTGTCATGGAAGGACAAGGACCGAAGGCATTAATGTGGAGGCAGGAATTGAAGCAGAAGCCATGGAGGAGTGATGCTTACTGACAAGCTTATCATTTCTTGTTCAACATGCTTTCTTATTGCATTAAAAATTATTTTTCCTGGCTCTTCACATGTAGCCACTATCCTAACTTCTTTCACAAGCCTTTCAGCTTTATAGAAATGAATCATTCAGTATGCATTTATTTGTTATGGAAAAATCAGTGCCTGTGAGATTTATACATTGTGAAATACAAATATGGTTTTTTTTTTAACATTTTTATAGTCATCAGTTCTATATGTAGTCAACCGAACATTTATCTATTCTTATTTTGGTGGACTCTTTTATTGTTGGCTTTTTAAAAATGTTATTTACAAGACAAAGCTTTTTAAAGTGTCTTATACATGTACACCTATCTTAAGTGTTATTGTTTAGGATTATTATTACTGTGTCATGAAATATATGGATCTTTAAACTTAGTAAGCATCTTAAATTTTTGCGACATTATTCTATCAATACTTGGTTCTTTTTATCTCACATCTTTGTCAATGGTTTGTCATTCCTTTGATTTAATTTGGCTAGTGAGAAGTTCGACTTCAAATGATTTTCTTTAGCATGTTTTTTTTTGATATGTTCACTGTTCAAGTTTGTATTGATATATACTCATTTGTCTTCTTTTAATTCTTCCACTTTAATTAAACATATATTCTTTTCTCATACAATATATCCTGATTACAGTCTTCCCTCTCTCTACTTCTTGCAATTCCTCTCTACATCCTCTTCAATCCAGTTCCACTCCCTTTCTGTCTCTCATTAGAAAATAATAGGCTTCTAAGAGATAACAACCAGGTATCACAAAGTAAAATATAAGATAAAACACAAACAATCTCTTCGAAGTTGTACAAAGCAAAGGCAAAGGGCCCAAGAAAAGCTACAGTGATCAGAGACCCACTCATTCTCACAGTCAGGATTTCCATAGAAATACTACACTAAAAACTATAATATATACCCAAGAGGACCTGGTGCAGACCCCTCTTGGTCATGTTCTAGCTCTGTGAGTTCAAATGAATTTTGTTCAGTTGATTTTGAGGGACTTGTTCTCTTGATGTCCTCCATCTTCTTTGACTCTTAAACTCTTTCTGTGTCCTCTTCTGTGGGGTTCACTGAGCTGTGAGGAGATGCTCAGTGAGCAAGAAAAGTAAATGTAAGAGTAAGAAAAAGGAGAGTAGGAGATGTAGGAAGGCAGGCAAGCAGCCGAAAGGAATAAATAAAATTGATTTGCAAATGTTTTAATATCTATATATAAATATGTTAACAAACATCCTGTTTAGAGCTAACAGTGTCAAGGTCTCACTCTCTGAGTAATGTCCAGTTATGGATCTCTGTATTTGTTCTCATTTTCTACAGGAGGAAGCTTTTCTGATGATGGCTGAGTAAGACACCGATCTATGAATGTAGCAGAATGTCATTAGAAGTCATTTTATTGTTACTTTTAATTTTTTTAAGATTAGCTATATTTGGCTTTTCCCTTGCTTTCTGGACTACCTAGTCTCTTGGTTCTTTTTTGATACCAAGCAGTATCAGGTATGGTTTCTATCCTGTGGAGTGGGCATTAAGTCAAATCAGACATTGGTTGGTTACTCCCATAAGCTTTGTGCCACCATTGCCCTAGTATATTTTGTAGGCAGGACAGATTGTAGTTGAAAGACTTTTGTTGTGAGTTGGTGTATACATTTGTCTTTTGTTAGCCTGCAGAGTTCCTTACCATACTAAAGACACTACAATGTAGGGGAATGTTCTATATAGGTACCAGTTAGACTTCTCCATACTCAGTAAGTTACTGGGTGTTGTCCTGGGCAGTAGGGCCCTGCTGTCAGTTTGCAGAGTGCAGCCTGTGGTCTTGGTAACATCCTGGGTTGTTTAGGGATTTTCATGGGACCGCTTTGGCCAACAACTCAATTGTATGTAACTCAATCCTGGTACAGGAAGCTTTGTTTAGTGACAAGAGATGGCCAGTTGGGACTCAACTTTCCCACTATAAGGAGACTTTATTAGGATTGCGTTCATGTATTTTAGGAAATCTCTACCACTCTAGGTTCTCACATCATGAGTGCAATGTCCATCAATTCCAGCTGTCTCTCCCTGCATGCCCTTCCTCGACACTGTTGCCCCTTGCCACCTGATCGCTCTTAGCATCCCTTAGGTGCTTGTGGGTTTTTTCTCTATTGTTGAGGCCTTGTGGGTTTCCCCCATTCTCTTTAGCATGTCTACTTTGGTTGTCATTGTTCAATTGTTTCATCAAAGAGGTCTTACTATTTTGTGAGATGTTTTCCAGAGCATTTGGTATTTTTCATGTTACTGTAAATGTTGTCCTTTTAAAGTTTCATTTTCTTAATGTTTGCTGATATTGGAAGGAAAGAGAAGGGATTTGTATAAGGTGACTTTTTATCCAGGAAACATTCTAAGCACATTCATTAATCTTAGTAATTAATCTTTGGGTTTGTTAACATATTTATATATAGATATTAAAACACTTGCAAATCAATTTTATTTATTCCTTTCAGCTGCTTGCCTGCCTTCCTACATCTCCTACTCTCCTTTTTCTTACTCTTATGTTTACTTGTCTTGCTGCCTAAGTAGGACTTAAGTTTAATGTTGAAGAGAATATTTGTTAGGAGGTAGATGTGCATTATTCTTAATTAGATGAGCAGTATTAAAAATGCTTAACCAGTGTGTGATGTCTGCATTTGTGAAAATGCTATTCTTGATAAAGATTACAAAAAGACCTCCCTCTGTTCTATGTTTGCCCAGAAATCTTCTTTGCTCATTAGTCAGTGTTTAATTTATCAATTTATAATTCTACTCCATTAGAGATGAGCATATCATTTTTCTTTATTTCATTAATGTGGTAAATTACACTAACTCATTTAAAACCTTCAGTCAATTTTTCATTTCAGGGATAATACAAACTTAGACATCATATATTATTCACATTTTTACATTGATGGATTCCATTTGCTCATGTGTATTTTACGATTTTTTTAATCATGACATTTGTTTGAAATTTTCTGGAAATAGTTATAGTTTGTAGCTAGTTTTTTTAAAACTTGTTTCACCCAAGTACTTCTTGAGTTTGTTCACTCAGGTAATTATGCCGTTTATATCTTCAGGAGCCATCAAACAATGAGCCCAAGATTAGTTAATTACCAAGTCCATCCACAGCAGCCTTCAAATTATACATCACTCACTTTTCACCCCCTCCAGCCATATCTTAAGCCAGGCCAAGATATCTATTATCTATTCCTTAGATTGTTTTAATGATATTCATAATGGATCTTGGTGATAGATTTGGATCTTGCCACCCTATTTTTCCATATTTCTCACCCCCTCTTTTTTGAAATTCAGTGATGGTTTTATTAAGGTTTAAAAGAAAAACCCCAAAGCAAGAAAACCAAATCTCAGCAGCTGCCCAGAGGAGCGAGATGGAGAAGAATGAGAAAGTCATGCCCTATGAGTTAGGTGGGCATGGAGGTCAGCCACATGACTGACAAGCGGCCACATGGTAGAGAGAAGAATTGTAGAGAAACAGTGAGTCCCAGAGTGTTATAGCAAGCATGCTTAGAGAAAACACAAAATGCTTAGAGAAAGACAAGAAAAGTGATTTTAATATTTCAGAACAATGAGCAGGCTTGCAAAGCTCTGTTAGCCACTGCAGTAGGAAGTGGGAATTCTGGTAAGGAAGAGTACCGTATCTTATTTAGTGAGGATGTCTCTGAATCCTTATATGACATGTAAAGGTGCTCACAGACAGAGGCATTAGATACCCAAGAGCTAGAGCTACAGGTGATTGTGAGCCACCCAACAAGAATGCTGGAAGTGCTCTTACCTGTTAACCCATCTCTCCAGTTTCTCCTCTTACTTATTTAGCATGACTAAAAATGCATCTGCTTTCCTGAGTTCTTAGTCAGGCAATTGAGCAGCCCAAATTATCAATGGTTCCTCCTTAGATTTCTTTCAGATCTTCAAATTGGCAGTGTTCTCACTTATGTCTAAGCCCTTGCCCATATTTTTTTTCAATACCAGAACCATATACTATATAATGTAAAATACATCCATGGCAGAGTAGAAGAAATAAAGAGTGAGCAAAGGTCACTAGAAAGATTTAGAGAGGGAAAAATGCATGGGGAGTTGCACAGAACAATTAGCTGATTTCACAATCTTCCTACTGATTTTTCAGTCTTGCCTGCCAGCTCCCAAATCATGACACTGAGACTTGTTATGAAAACTTGGCCAATGACCTAAGCTTGTTTCTAGCTAGCTCTTATAATTTAAATTAACCCATATTTTAATAAATCTATGCTCTACCATGTGGCTTTTACCTCTATCCCATTTTGTGTGTCTGACTCGTTCCTTATCTGGCTGGCTTCTCCTTCTTCCCAGTATTCTCTCTGCATGAATATCCTGCCTGTCTATTGGCCATTCAACTTTTTATTAAACCAGTCTGAGTGACACATCTTTACAGTGTACAAAAAGATTATTCCATAACATATCATTTCTTTGAAGCTCATATTGGTGTGTGATCTAGGGTCTGTTGGTGATTTCTTCAAATGAGACAGACATAAATGGCCTGTGTACTTAGAGACTAGGAAAAAATTGAACCTCATTCAAAGAAAGTCAGCAAGGTGGTGAAGATGTTTTGAATGTGCTAGAGAGAGTTAATTTGTTTAGAATTATATTTGAACTATCATGTGAAATAGAAACTAAAAAAATTGCATGTACATATATCATGAGAAAGATTGTTAACAATGGCAAATGAACAGGATGGGAAGGTAGACTTAGTCTCAAAGTTGGGAACGTTGATCCAAAGACTGCTCTACCAAAGGACCTGGTTTTGATTCCCAGCACCTATATGACAGCACACTACCATCCAGTGCCCTCTTCTGCCCTCTCTGGCACCAGGCACACAAATGGTGCAGATACACACCTGTAGAAAAAACATCCATGCACATAAAAATTAAAATTAGAGAAAGACTGTTAACTGCCTCCATTTATAAAGAACTGTCTTCTTAGACATTAGGTTTCATATTTAATGTATTCAGACAGTAACTAGTCAGTTGTCTAAAGTGAGTTTAGGCTGCAGCAGTGATTCTAAAATTACTTGCTGTGGGTTTAAATGTAAGAACACAGGTTGAGAGAGCTCTTAAGTGAGATCACTGTTTTACAAGTTTGGAAAACTCTAGGAAAGTGGCTTCCAAATTAGTAGGACTGTAGATGTTTAAGATTATTATTCTAAATGAACCATGGTGCGTTTTTATATCAAAATTGTTCTCAGTAAAAGCAATGAAACTACCAATACATAAAACAGCATAGGTTAATCTCCAAAGCATCATGTTCAAAGAAAGATACCCACAGATAAGACTCAATGTTTAGCCATGCCAAACATGCAAGTATCAGGGAATGTAAGCATAAAGTGACTAAAGTAGATCAGCTGTTGTCAAGGGTTGAGATGGAGCATGTGGACTGAGTGAAAAACAACAGTCGGGGGTGGGACAGGCAATGTTCTGTGTTTGTTTTGCTTCTGACTAGGTTTCAATGGACGCAGTTATCAAATTCATTAAAACGGATAATAATATGGATGTAGATATACTTCAATTAAGCTGAGTTTTTTTTGAATACTGTTATTCAGTGATTTTGTTATTTTGGCTGGGTTTGGAGACTGCTGAATTGTACAAATACATTCAAAAGAGTATGGGAGCTCTGGATGTGGTGGAAAATATCAACATACATGGTATGCATATAATGCACCAAAGAATCAACCATGTTTCTATGGGATCCTTGTGTACAAAGTATGAAAAATGAATTGGCAAGAATAAATCTAGGACTGAATAAGTTTTAAAGACAATGCAATCAGAATTCAAATTCTAGTTCTTTTAGTAATTATAAGACTTGTAAAAAATGAACATTCCTTTCTTCATCTTAAAGCAGAAGGATAACAAACATCTTACTGATTCATTTTGAAGTTTAAATAAAATTGCTTTTGAAAAGAATGTGGCACAGTGCTTGGTAATTTTGCAATCTTTTGTAAAACTTCTCTTTGTTAGATCACATGCATATCTCTTCTTGACTTCTATTTCAGTGTAATGTAGGTCCCTGGTATTAATACTTTGTACAGGTTTAATTATTTAATTGATGTTATAGTTATCATACAACAAAGAATAAGGCTTTTAACTACTGTTAAATGCTTTATTCAGTCATTACACATTATACAGTAATATATATATATATATGTATATATATACACAGTCATATATATATATATATAATAGTGCATGGTCTTCTCTACCTCTATCTGAAATAAATTCAGACAAGAATTTATCTCCTTAATTGTATGATACAAGGCACAGGGAATTTACTTGTTTTTCTTTTCTTACAGGTATATAGGAGTACTGTTCTTTTGTATTAAAATGGAGAAGATTGAAGAGAGGAAGAGGTAGCAGTTGGAGATGATGTTCCTGGATGAATAGTTCACTTAGGAGAAGTCAGCATTACAGAACACTATGCTGGTTTGGAAGGAGGTGGAACTAACTTGCAAACTTTCCTTTTGTCATTCGGTCCATGGATTTTTTTAATTGGTTCTTGGAAGAGATGAAGTTCGAAGCTGGTGTGTGATGGGACATGTGGTGTGCCAGTGTTTTCCTACTCACTGCATCTTGGATTAGTTTGCTGCCATTTTGACGTGATTGAATTTTGTAGGGCGAGGACCTAATGTGATGGATTTATCTTCAGAAATGAATAAACATGGGAAGAATCCGGTGAGTCACAAGCTGGAAGACCAGAAGAAGGTAAGAGATATGAAAATTCCTTTGTTTCATCTGCTTTTATGTATAAAGTAAATTTTTATCATTGTAAAATGACATAGAAATTAACCTGTTTTAAAATATATGGTGCTGTGAATCTGGACTTTGTTGCAGCTGGAGATTTTATTTCTAGTGTTGGTTCTCTAGAATATGTTTATTGTTCTACACACACATACACATACACACATGTTTCAATAGCTTGTTAAGTATTGCTGTGTACTGTCTTCAATGCTAGTTACTAGTGACGTGTAATATTCACATAATGTGACTAGTTCTAGTAAATCAACTTTGATAGAGTAGGGCAAACTAAAGTTCTGCTACTAAGAACACTTGCCTTCTTGCTATGAGAAGGCATAGTTACATTTAAAATCCTATTTCCTATTCTTGGGGTATGTCAGTGTAGACCTCAGTTTTACAGTGCTGGCAGTTGAGACAAATGTGAGCTTATATTTAATTATTTATGTGTTATGTCAAAACAACTAATGAACATATATCTAAAAGAACATATTGTTGACAGTTTTAGAAGAATAAGTTTGGGAACTGTGGAGTAAGAAGCTTAGAAACCCAAGGGATCACATTTAAATGAAATTTTCAACCTTTTAAGGAACTCTTCCTTGCTTAGCTATTGCACTGTAATGAGATCCACTTAATGGTCACTTATAAGAAGGGTCAATGATAATGCCTGGGAGAGGGGCCCTGCTAATAATGAACATATTACTTTATGGGATGTTTCCATTGACTCCTGTTAGCACAGGACACATATGTGGGGACCCAGTGGAAAACACACATAAACAAGAATAGTGAGATAAATGCAGTTTTTAAGTATGTACAGATCAAAGGGACATGATTAAGATTTGCTTTTACCAACTGATGGGGGAAGATGCAGAGATCCATAACAAAACATTAGGCAGAGCTTGAGGAATTCTAAGGAAGAAGAGAAGGCTAGGATTGTAGAAGTCTGAGAGGTCAAAGAAAAGAACACAGCCTACAGAATCACCTAAGCAGGGCACATAGGGTCTTACAGACTGAATCGACAATCACAGAGCCTGCACGGGTCTGACCTAGATCCTCGGCATATGTGTTATGGTTTTGTAGCTTGGTCTTCTTGTGGGATTTCTAACATGGGAGTGTGGGTGTCTCTGACTCTTTCACCTGCTCTTGGGACCTCTTTCTTCCTATTGGGTTACCTCGTTTAGCCTTGATATGAGGGTTTGTACCTTCTCTGATTGTAACTCTTATGCCATATTTTGTTGATATCCCTGGGAGACCTGCTCTTTTCTGAAGGGAAACAGAGAAGGAGTGGATCTGGTGGAGAGGGGAAGGGACAGGACTGGGAAGAGTGTGTGTGGGGGATTGCAGTAGGGATGTCATGTACAAGAGAACTAATGAAAATGATTTGATTTTACATGCATCTTAGAAATCTTGTTTGTTTACCAGTTACTTTGCATTTTCCTAAAAACTCCAGTCCTTTGTGTTACAAAGTTTGAAAGAGGCTATGTTGAGTCAATTACTGGTTAATTGTTTTTGCTCTTTTGTTTACTGTGCCTAGGATAATCACAGCCATCCCCTAGCGATGAAAAGAAACAGCAGTGGGTACCTCTTTTCTTGAGGGCGATGGCTATTATGTCATTAATCAGGTGTACTTTTAGGAGAGTAAATTTCATAAAACGCTAAGAATAGTAACGTTCAGGGTACCTAGAACCACTTTTCCCTTCCTTGTGCATGTAAACTTTATATTTCTACACCTGTGTAGGCAGAGGCTGCTTGTTCATTTCCTAGACACCCAGACCTGAAATAATCACACAGAAACTATGTTAATTATAATATTTCTTGGTCTGTTACCTGTAAGTTTCCAATCATCTGTCTCCTTCGGCAGCTACATGGCATTTCTCTGACTCTGCCTTCTTTTCTCCTCAATCTCTGCTTGAAATTCCTGCCTTGTCTATTCTGAACTGTAACAAGGCTCAAGCAGCTTCTTTTTTAACCAATGGTAATAAAACATATTCACAGCATACAGAAATGAATCTTAGTGTATTCTTAAGAATATTGTTAATTATAACCAGTTTATATTAAAGTATAGAACTTTTCTCCATTGTCAATAAGCTGTTCACTCAAAGGAGATGTGTAGTTGTAGACAGAGACAGCTTGTATGTTCCCCGCCTCCCAGAGCTGAAATAATCACACAGAAACTGTGTTAATTAAAACACTGCTTGTCCCAATGGCTTACACTTCTTATGAACTAGCTCTTACATCTTAAATTAACACATTCCTATTATTGGGCATTTTACCACAAGACTCGTGGTTTACTGGTAAGGTTCCATCTCTCTCCTTCAGCAGCTACATGGTGTCTCCCTGACTTCGCCTTATTTCTCCCAGCATTAAGCTTAGTTTTCCTGCATAGTTCTATTCTGCCCTGCCACAGGCCAAAGCAACTTCTTTATTAACCAATGATAATAAAATATATTCACAGCATGCAGAGGGGAATCCTACATCAGGTGGCTTCAGCCTAAAGGCATGCACTATAGTTTTTTTTCTTTTTGTTTGCCTGCCTTCATTTCTTCATTTGGTAGTGCCCAGAAGGATTGAACCCAGGGCTGCTGAAGGGAGCAAGGGTCTGAGCATGGGGCCCCTTTTTTCTGTCCTACCCAGCTTGCTTATACCCGAAATAATCACACAGAAACTGTATTCATTCAAATACTTCCTGGCCCATTATCTCCAGCCACTTATTTGCTAACTCTCACATCTTGATTAACCCATTTCTATTAAATCTGTATATCACCATCTCAGGCCGGAGATTCATGGCATCTGCCACATTGCCCTTTTTTCACAGAATTCCATTTTGTCTTCCCTGCCTACCTGAATTCTGCCCTATCAACTAGGCCAAGACAGTCTCTTTAATAACCAATGAAAGCAACACAAATACGGAAGGACCTCCTACACCACAGGGCCACTTGTAAGTTAGTCAAGTGTTCTACTCCTGAGCTATTTGTATCTTCAGCTCCCTGCAACAAGGGAGTGAATTAATCATTTTTCTTGTTTATGCTTTTTAAAATGTCTTTAACACTGATGACAATTTACCTACTGTTGTTAGACAAAGATCAGGGTGGGAGGAGTAATAAACCCTTAATACTAGAAAGGCCAAACTTTGGTTTGATAGCCTGATTTATTGACAGGAAAGAAAAGTACCTATGAGAAAGTCATTTATTCATTTCCTATATAAGGTATTTTTCTGATAACATAAAAGGGACTGCAAGTCAAAGAATGAAATGAATTCTTACAGAGTTTTCCACATAGCTTTCGTAGAAACTTTAAACAATGGTCTGTAATCATGTGTAGATTCCCAGGCCAGCTCACAAAAGACTCTTCAGCTCATAAAATATGTACTCATACTTATAGATTTTAGAAAAAGCATAGAGAGTCATAATTCTATGGGAAAACTAGAAATACCAGCTTTGTGTTTGGGGACTATGGGGTGCCAAACATTTATGCTATATTACTCTAGCCTTTTGAGGGGAAAGTGGAAGAGAGGGAACATTTTCAATGAGTAAGAAGAAGAATGGAAAATGGGTTCTAATGACCCATTGACCACCTCATTGATTGGATATTTCAGAGAGAGCACATTAGTATACAAGACAGACAAATAAGTTAGAAGGTCACATAGATGGATGGATACTTAAATATATAAATAAATAAATGATACATAGATACATACATTGATAACTAGAGATGCAA
>LOJH01011507.1:13399-26396 GCA_001685095.1 Ellobius talpinus
ACACACACACACACACACACACACACACACACACACACACACACACTTCTAAGGATACATGGGTGCGTTGGCCAGGATTTGCACATTAGGTTTTATTCTCTCTCTCCAGCCATATCTCCTAAGAAATGCCCACCAGGCAAGAATACACCTAGGAGAAAGAAATGAAGATTAGATGAATATTTTTTGTGTGTCTCATCTTAAGAGATTTTATATATGTGTGCTGTATTTACACCATTTCCTGTCCCGTCTTCCAGTTCTTTCCACACCCCCACTCCTTCTCAAATTCATAGCCTCTTTTTTCTTTATTATTGTTTTATATATATATATATATAGAGAGAGATAGATATATAGATATAGATATATGAGCAAATTGATGTACCAATGCAATCCACTAAGTCCATTTAGCGTTGCTCAAATATAAATGATCTTAGGAATGAGTATTTGGTATTGGTAAGGGGACTCATCCCCGGGGCAGACTATTCCTTCTTCTCACCTTCATCATTAATTGCTCATAGATCTTCCTCTCAATGTAGGGCCTTCTGAGATTTGTCTCATCCATGTTGGCATGCCACCTGGTATTGCCATTATTCGGGTTTTTAGGCAATTGTATCATTGAGACTTAAGGGATGCAACTTTCATGTCACAGGTAGAAGACACTCTTACAACAGATATCCTGGTCCTTTGGATTTTCCAATCTTTCTGATCTTCTTCTAGATGGATGCTTTCAAGTTTACCATATAGAGAAAAGGAAAGTGTGTGACCCTTGCTGAGATGCCCAGGCACATTCCAATCTTCTTCTTGGGGCTGCCAGAAAAATGGACTTGAATTTGCAGGAACAGTCTCAGTGCCTTTCCGAATAGTGACAGATGGCTCTCAGCCCCATCACTCTTGTCTGTGTCTTTCACCTTTGCCTATTCCTTGATTTACAGTAAAGACCCAAGAAATCTGGGGAGTCCGAAACATCCCTTTGGAGGCCTGGAATGGATTCGCCGAGTCCTGTTTGACTCTCTCCTTCCCTTGTGCTGTGTTAGAAGCATAGCCAGGCCACGGGGTTCAGGCAGAGTGAGATTTACGGCTCTATGAAAATACAGAGATTTCTCTGAAGTGCTTGCTTTTTGTTGTTGTTCCTGGCTGGCTTTTCTCACTGACCCGGTACCCAGACAAAAATGAATACAGTGACTCTCAAGTCAGCTAGCATATCCCTGGAAGACACAAAGAGTCCCTGATTTATGATGCTCCAGCTTCGAGGCGTTTTTTGTGTTTCGCTTTTCGGAGGGTGCAGAAGCAATATGCTCTCTGAGGCAGCCACAACCGGAATTTTGAGTTTTGAGCCATGGGTAGGGTCTTCACATGTGGTCATGGACTCTTGCATCTGAACTGCAGCCATGAGCCTTGCCGGTCAGTCAGCTCCACAGTCATGAGGGGAAATACCCATGCTGTAGAGAGCTCCATGCCACTGAGCTGTCATGGTGAGGCATGTTGTATGTGGCTCTGATTGAAACTGATATTTTCAACTTTGGGAAGTTATTAGTCACCACCCTTGTTTTATTGACGGACATGTCTATCCTACAGGAAGAGTTCTCTGAACACAGGGTGATAATGTATATAATATAAGATTATAGGTACCTTCGACTTGGAGGCTTACAGTCCACATTCATTTGTATTTGGCAGTACATGCATTCATTTTTGTTTACTGGGCCTTCTTTGTGTGTGTGTCTATATGTCCATGTGTGTACAGACGTGTGTATATGTGTGCGTGTAGAGGTCAGAGGATAACTAACCTCAGGTGTCATTCCTCAGATGCCATCCAACATGGTGTGTGTGTGTGTGCTCGTGTGTATATGTGTGTGCATGTGTATGTGTGCATGTGCATGTGTGTGTGTGTGTGTGTATGAACACGTCATGGCACATGTGTAGAAATCAGAGGCCAACTCTGGGGTTGAGCTTCACCTGCCACTATGTTTGAGACCGTGTCCCTTGGTCACTGTTGAGTATATAGATCTACCTGTGCCATCAGTATCAGCTGACTCTCCTGTCTGGGCCTCCCATTTCCCTGTAGTGTCCCGGAAATGTAGACACTTGGGCTGTGCCAAACTCAAGTTGTCAGGCTTATGTGGCATACACTTTACCCACTAAACAATCTTCCCTGCCCCTACATTTTTTTTGAGACCGGATCTCCTCATTGGCTTAGAGTGTGCTGAAACAACTCCCCTGGTTGGCCACCAAGCAGGAATCCTCCCATCTCTGCACCCTCTCCAAGGCAGGAAGACAGGTTTGCGCTGCACTGCTTAGCTTTTGCATATGAGCTCTGGGGATCAAGCTCCAGTTCTCATGCTTGCAGAGCAAACACTGGTACTGACCAAGCCATCTCTGCAGCCCCTACAGTGTGCTGACCAAGCCATCTCTGCAGCCCCTACAGAAAGAAGGGCAGGGTGTTTTCTTCCAGAGATACTGACTTTCACAAAACCCCAGGCTCACACCCACAGTGCTTGTTTGGGATCTCTGAGCTACAAAGACTTGATTTTTCTAAATGCCAACACAATGACCGGATGTTGATACCTCTTCGTTTAGGCTGAAATGGAAACGTAGAGAACAGGTCACGTGTTCTTGCAGTTACCATCAATCTTTTAGGTGCAGGGTAGGCTTAAAAGGGGGGCATATAATTAAATATTATTTTGCTCTACAAAAAAAGGATGGCCTATCATCTGCGACATCATGAACATACCTGGAGGTTATTATACAAACGAGAAAAGTCAATATGGAAAGGACAAGACCTCATAGTTCTACTTATGGGAGAATCTGAAGTGATCAGTTTATAGAAGCAGAAATAGAAAGATGGTAGATTAACATTTTAGTTACAGAACATGATCACAGTTCTAGGACTTTCTGCGGGGCACATGGTTATAATTAACAATATTGAATGGTATATTTTTAGAAAGAAGTGAGTGTAGGAACTGAAAAGATGATGGTTTAGCAGGAGCACTGGCTGCTCTTCCAGAAGACCCAGGTTTGGTTCCCAGAACCCCTATATTATTTCATAATTATCTGCAACTCCAGTTCAAGGGGATTTGGCAACTTCCCCTGCCTTCTTCAGGTATCACACACACACACACACATACACACACATCTGAGACACAGAAATACATGCCTGCAAAACACTCATATACATATATTTAAAAATATAAATATAGCACACATGGGCAAGATTCTTACACACACACACACACACACACACACAAACACACACCCCAAATAGTTGCAAGAAAATGTTTAGAAATGGTGGTTCAGGTTTATTACCATGGCTGGGTAATGGTATCAGGGATTAATGCAATGTCAAACTCATCAAATTCTACACAGCAAATATGCAGTTTTTCCTGTCTGTTTGACTTCCATAAAACTGTTCAAAAAGAAATGAAACTCATTAGGTTTCTTACCCAATGGTTCTGGATATGCAGTCTACTCCTGCTATGTGAACCTTACCTCAGTTCCCTCACGGATACATGATTCATGGAATCAGTTTGTGGGTCAGGACACCCGGCCCGGAGCATAGCAGAGAGGGAACACTCACAGTGTGACAATATCCTCCCAACCATACAGTAAGGGAAACGGTTCTGAGATTGGACTCCAAAATCCCAGAATCAGCAGCCAACAGTGACAAAAACTGAGAGTTGAAAACTCACTAGTGTAGCTGAAGGGTCAAAGAGCTATCTGGGTACTAGAAGAAACACTAGAAAGATTATCTCAGTTTTTTGAGGCTCCCAAAGCGTATGCAGATTTGAGCTCCCCACCTTATGGAAAGCCATATTTTCAGTGTCCTTTGAAGCAGAATTACTCAGTTAACCACTCAATGGCCCAAGAGAAGCCTATCTCTCCATTTCTATTATTTTTCATCTCAGGATTCCAGGTGAAACCATCAGTCTGTGTACATGCGCAGGTGCCATTCAGCATCAAGGGTTATAGCAGAAGGCAGTGCCAACTCATAGCCACTCTCGCAATGCCTGTGCCTCACTCAGGGGACCCTGCCTTCAAGGCCAGCCTCTGGTCCCAAGTCTTTAGCTAGAGCCATAACTGTTGCTGGTCAGGAGGTAGGCTCTGGGACCTAGGAGGCAGGGGGCCACATGTAGAGTGATTGGGTTATAAAGTCGATGGGGGGCTTTAAAGAAGAAAATTACATAAAATAACTCTGCAGGAGTGTTTGTCCTTTGTTTTTCATCAGACGATTGGACCTACAGCTTGCCAAAGTCAGCCCTTGGTTTATCTCAGCTATGCAGCGACATGTGACAAGTCCTGTTCATGTGTCAGTAGATGTCCTGATGGATAAGGTCCAAAGCTAGCCAAGTGTGTGTGTGTGTGTGTGTATGTGTGTGTGTGTGTGTTTGCACACGTGTGCGCATTGGGAGCAGGGCTGAATGGCAAAATGAAGTGCAGGAGGAGGGGCGGCCTGGAACTGAGGTCAGAGTCAATGGCAGACAGTTCGGGACTGCAGCAAGAGGTGCCCAAATATGATGACAAGAAGGAATTCCACTGTATGAGTCACAATGTCAATAAGACTGCGAAAAGATAATCTGGGGACCAAGCGTGAGAATCACCAAGCGTGAGAATCTAGTCTGGAACTTGACTCACAGTCCTGTGATTTCTAATGCTGGGCATGTTGACAGGCGTCCTAGGAGTGCCCAAGTTCTATTTTAAAGCATGCCTTTGCCATTCTGCCCTAAGCATTCAGAACCATGTAGAGGAGAGGAGAGGGTATGTGAGGAAGCTGGTGTCTGTTGACAAACTTGGGTGGCCAAATGAGAGTGTGGTCTGACTCCTAACCTCAGTTTACCTACTCTGATCACCTGTTCTACCATTCAGTGGGACATGTAGTTTGGGCTATCCATTCATTACTTCTCTGACCGTCCCCTCCAGTTTCTATCCAATAACCAATGACCTTCTATGGCACCGAGTGGTTTGGGGTCACTGGCATCTGCTGAGATGCTAGTGAAGTCTTCGGTCTTGTTTCCAAGCTCTGAGGTGGTTCAGGTCTTGTTTCAATCCTTTCCCAATGCCTGTAGGGACCATTCTGTCGCTTCCTTGGTGCACAGGACTTGGCTGTGCCACACAGGGAGGGGACAGTTCATTGCAGGAACTAACCGCATTGCGATCTCCTATAGCAACGTTGTGATCTATCTGCCGCATTTCTCCATATTCTCCAGCCCAGGGACTCATTGTCTAGACAACAGTTAGTGTCCCCTAAGTCCTAATCCATTTCTCCATGAGAAGCACACAGCTAAGCCCTGGATTCTTCTCAGGGTTAATATTTGAAACACAAAATCCTGGTTGCCTTCAAAATAATATTTTTTTAAAAAAATCTCTGAAACAGATTTTAAAAGGTTTTGACTAATTGGCTGAATTTTTTATCAGTACTATCTCTTGCTTGGGATGATCTAATGATGGGAAGTGGGGTAGTGGATAGAGAAAAATTAAGGAGAGGGTCTCATTTATTTCCCACCCGAACTCCCACACAGTCTGATTATAAACTTAGTTGAATAATCCCCGCCTGCCCCAGCAGAGAAGGTTCCCAGGTACCCTCAGAGAGGAAAAGATGGAGGTGTGTCTATTTATCTTGAAATACACATGGAAACATGACGGGTGAAACTGGTTTTCTGTTTCTCTAGAGGTGCATTTTTAGGTCTACAGATGCATAAACTTTCCATTATGACCCGGTAGAAGTACATCACTAAGGAATGCAGACAGACAGTGGAGTTTGTAGAGAACACTATGTCTAGTGTATTCCAGCAGATACTGACCTAGTGTGGGTGTTGCTGTCATCGGGTGGGTAAAACCAAAGGCATCCCATCTAGAGGTGAAAGAGGCGATGCCTGTCCTTGCGAAGAGACCAGTGAACTTCTATGTCCAAAGAATGACAAACATATTCATTTTGCATTTGGTACTGGACTCTTTTAGCTGTTTTTTTCAAGCTAAAGACTCAAATTGCTTTTACCAACAACAGACATTTTCAGATTTATCCGCACAATGGTCCAAATGCTACATAAAAATCCAGTGATTAGCAAGATTGTTAAGTAACCTGCTCCAGAAGTGCTTGTATTTGTTTTAATCCTTTTGAACAACAACAACAAAAAGACCTCTTCTGTGTTTTTTTTAAATGTGTGTGTGTGACTGTTGAAAAACAGAAGTTGAATCTTTTGTGATTCTTTTTGTAGGAGAAAATAGATGTGTTGATTAAGGCAATGAGCCACTTCTCCATAGCAGGGGAAGGAGGATAAGGGATGGAGACTGATTTGAGATTTACAGCAGTGAAAACAAGTGAAGGAGTCGGAGGCCAATGGCAGGGCTAGAGGCCCAGGGTTCTCAGCTGGAGGGGTACGAGAGAGGAGAGGAGTTGACATACAAAAGGGAAAGAGGGGCACAGCTAAGCAGGGGAAAACAGCCTGTGTCCTGAGTTTCAATTAAGGCCCTCTCAAAGATGGAACCATTGGCCACATCTCCGGAGCTCCACCTGGTGAGTTCAGGGATGACACTCCAGCTAAATGCTTTCCAAGGTGCAGAAGAGAAGGCCCTCCTTGCCTCCTTGTTAGAAAGAATTCAACCCTCTGGTTTATTCCATTGCAACACGCACACACACATACACACGCACGCATGCATGCACGCACACAGGCACATGCACAGAGAGAGACAGAAACAGAACTGAGCATTTCTGTGTAGATAGAGAAGGCTGAACACTTGTAACAAGGTCTGTAACTGCTGAGGATTTTAAACAAACAACCTTTATTTAGACTTTCCCAAACTTTAGGCAGAGTTTTCAGTGTGTCTGGTTGTTTTCAAATGCTGTGTTCTTTTTCCTTAAAATGATCAAAGGGAATTTCTGATTATCCATGGTCAACTTATTAACTGAAGAGAGAATATTCACCAATTACAGGATTGCTTGAATACAGTTCTCCCTGTTCTAGAGGCTAGGGGCAAGAGGAAGGAAGGAGGGAAGGAGGAACATGTTTTCTGAAATCCCAGGGCCTGGCTCTGGACTCCACCTAATGACCTCAGTGACCCCAGACAAGGTCCCTGCCCTTACGGTATGTTTCATTTACTAGATGAGGCGAGGTTCTGCAGCCCCAAGAACCCTTACTTCCTGCTTTCCCTAAGTTTTCAGAACTGCTAAATAATTGCATGCGTGAGATGATTTACACTCACACGCTTTGAAATTGTGGGCTCATTTGCTCGGATCTCCGGTTCCTTGTATTTCTCCTAAGCAAGATCTAACAGCCTTTGATATCCTCATGTCTGCTTTCTAGGGACTTAGAGATATAATATTATTTGATTGCAAGGAGGCACTTGGTCAAAAGCTGTCACTGGATGCCTTCTGCTTCCCTGGTGCTATCAGAACATATTTCTACAATAGACAAGTGGAAGATGAAATAAGAAAGATTGCCAGGAGGAAAACTTGTGGAGACAAGCTCTTTTTTTGAGAAAAGTCACCAGAAAACAGGCTCCTTCTCCCTCCTTGAGAGTCCTAATCTATTTTTATGAGACGATCGCAGAAGGATGGCAAGGTAAACGTGCCTCGTGTTTGCAGAAGAACCGCTGTATCCGGCATGGGTTAGGCACCTTTGCACACAATGAGGCTGTTTTCTCCAGCTTTGCAGCTAAAATAAATCAAGTCACAAGGTGATTGAACATGGCTGAAAGTCACCCAGTGAAGAGAGTGGCACAGCAGAGAGTTCCCAGCCAGGAATTCAAACCACAGGGCAAGGAGAAATTAATAGGCACAGCGAAAGCTTCTATTTTGCAACTGCCCCCCTTCATTTTGACAAGCAGAGGGCATGATCATCTCACCGAGCAATGCACACAGAAATATCTTGTTCACTTACACAGCTGCATATCTGTGGTGTACAGGCTACTACAGAGGAACCCGTTCAATGTCTTCCCTATCAGTTCAGTTTCTGATATTCAATAGACCCTATAGCAAGTGTTCCCATATGTATCTATGTGCTCACACATGAGAGTGGACTTTGTGAGTCCAAGAAAATTAAGCATGGATCTGTAGAGGTATGTATGTACTCACACATGTGCCTGTGCATACAGACCTGTGCTGTGTGTGTGTGCAGGTATGCATAGCTATACAATTAATTTGTTTGTATGAGTGTACATTCATGAATACATTCATGAATCTGTGTGGAAATGTGCATGTGGCATGTGTGTATGTGTGCATGCATATTTGCATGCATGTAGACGTTTGTGAGTGTATATGTGTGCCCGTGGATATAGAGGACAGAGGTTGGTGTCCAGTGTCTTCAGCAATAGCTCTCCACTTTATTGACTGGGCAAAGATCTCTTGATGGACCTGGATCTCATTGATATGCCTGACCTAGCTAGCCAACTTGCTCCAGGGATCCGTCTCTTCCTCTTGAATGCTGTAATTCCAGGCAGGCTGCCTCACCTGCCAGGCTTCTAAGTGGGTTCTTGAGATCTAAACTCCAGTCCTCATGCTGTGTGGCAAACACTCTTTCCACTGAGCCATCTTTCTAGCCCTTCGGATACTTTTAAAGGCATCCTGCCTTTAAATTTCCCCTCCAAATGACATGTCCACCCCCAGCACTACAAGGGAATGTCTGCTTCCTCTATCATCACCCATCACCAGGACTTTAAACATTTAGTCAGTTGTTCTCATGTCCCTGTTGTGTGCGCGCACAGCACTGGTCATGAGAGTCTCACAGGCCTCTTGAGTTGTCCTCAGACAAGGTCATAACACGTGAAAGAAAGAAGGGGAGGGTGGCCATTCCATGCTGTGCAGAGAAACAGCAACTTCCTTCCTGATGAGGATATTGTGAGGTCACAGATCCTGGAGTGGGGAGGTGGGCTAAGATCACACAGTCATTCCGAATCTGCCTAGGGGCTATAAAGGAGCCTAAACCGCCTCTTTAAGCCAGTAAGTGATGACATTAAAATCTATCAGAATCCTAACCCCGAAATCAGGTCAGGATTTATGGCCATAATATGTATCTTTGGATTTGGCTTTTATGTTTTTACCCTTGATTTATGTAGGTACCTTCCTTAGCATCCCATATCTCAAGTAACATAAATGTATTAAAGTAATGGAATTTAGCAAATATGTTACGGTTACCATCTTTGTTCCCAAGAGGGGATTTGGAAATCTGACAACATTACAGCTTTCATTTTCAGGACCCATTTTCTGAGCCGCTTCGCTAACAAGTCTCCTGATTTACCACACCATTAACAAAAATAATTCTTTCTGGACAGCAGTAAAAGGAGTGGGTTAGCACAATTTATAGCTTTCTCAAGATACGTATAGGGTGCCTGTTAAGAAAACTAGGCAGGTTTTTGGTTAACTGATACACTGACTTGCTTTTAAGATACCTGGGTTCATTATCCATAGGCCTAGACATCAAGGATGCCTCCCTCAGAGAGGAAGCCCACCACTGCCCAGTGGGCAAGCACAGCCTTGCTTGCCCATGATGATTAGCAACCTAGGCTGCCTATGCCCACATCGATGATTGAAAGAGGAAAGCTTCTTCCCTTCAAGATGAGGGCACGGTGTCCATTTTCTCCCTTTAAGTGAAATGTTATACAGGGATGACCTTTCACATCCATGCTACACTGCTCACAGTTCAACCTTTGAAGGGAGCAGAAATAGGATGGTTGAGAGTCCAGACAGCCGCTCCTTAGTCAAAAGCTACCCATTGCCACCAGTGAAGTCAGGGAGGAAGCCTAAGTCAGCACTCGGGAGGGAATGCAGCTGGCCGGGCCGGTGCCTTAGGAGATTTTCCATGATCCCTAGGAATTTAACTCTTCAGTGACCCTATTAGTAAGGGTACATCAGAGTGTTTGGAATTCCCATTAAATGGTTCCATGGTGGCCCCAAAAGAAAGATGCCCCATATAACAAGGTTGTCTTCTGGTCACAGTGTGAGTACTGTGGCCATTGGTGAGGTGGCATTTTAGATTTAGGATTAGGCAGCAACTCTGTGATCATAAGACAAGACTTTGATCTCCCTTGAAACCCTGAGATAGTTTCCTAGCCCCTTGAGTGCTGGACATAGATTCTCAGCCCCTTGAGGCTCTGAAATTGGCTCTCGCTCCCATTTTGGGGGTCAGCAAAAATGTTCTCTAGTCAACAAGGTTGGGGGTGCACTTTAACCCAAGGAAGACTAGTAGAAACCCTTCATTTGGTTGTGGGGTGTTGGTATGAAAAGCATGACATGGGGCAGGGGTGGGTAGAGGAAGTGTCTGGCCGTTTACCCTTGTAAATCATGGGAAATCTTTGGACTTTATCCTAACAGCAGCAGGAGACCATGAACAGAATTCACTGTCGCTATTACGTGCCTGGGGCAAAGGAAACAGATATCATATCATGGAGGTGATGGTCTTAATTAAATTTTTCATTGCTACTGTGTTCTGAGAATAGTCAAGTTATTTAACCTTTCCTGTGCTACGTATCCTTTTGTCTGTCCAGCCTGTGGTATTTGTTGTGGGTCTGGGGTTGTTCAGAGATTTACCATTCTGACTCACGTTTCGGTTTTAGTAAATTAGAGGCTTTTTTTCTGTTTTGTTTTTAATAACCAAGAGACCAGCCAGGACCAAAAGAGAGAGAGTTCTTCAGGGAAGACCCTGGCTGTTGTTAGTCCAAGGATTATAAAGGCAAAAGCCACAGTTATAATTATGGGGAGCCAAATTAACTCATATCCTGTCTGGGAGTGGGCAAGTCTTGATTTGGTAACAGACATCCAGCAGGTGCTGCAGCCATCCAAGCAAGCAAGCATTCCATACAGAAGCAGAACTTAGCAGGCAGCCTGGTTAATCTTGTGACCCATTACCTTGTAGGAATAGCTGAGGCCGTGAAATATTTTGCAGCAATCAACAATTTTTAAGACTAGCCCCACGGCACCCGGAAGTGGTCCAGCTCATACTAACTGAGAGGGTACATCCAAGGTAGGAGCAACTTCCTCATGGCTTGTGTAAACTAAAAGCAATTAAAATGTATCCTCCAAAACAGTGTTCACCGTCACAGTATTGTGTCCCTTACTGTGTTCAGAAACACAGATTATAAGTATTTATAATTGTGACAGATTCTCCTTTTAGTTTTATCACAATGGAGCTCTGTGGTGTGTTTGTTAAAGTATTAAAGGATCATCTGCTACAGAGTGATGCGTGTCCATACAGCTGTGATGTAACAGCTGGCAGATGCTGACTGCATGGATTTGTCTCCAGATTCGTGTTAAATCAAGGCATGATGGGAGCTTGAATGAGGACTTACCCCAGGGGAATTGGAAAAAAACCTTACAAACTTGAACTGCCCTGTGTTGGTTATTTTTCTCATTGCTGGGACAAAAATGCCAAGCACAAGGCAGACTAAGGAAGGAAGGCTTTGTTTGAGCTCCCAGTTTGAGGGTACAGTCCATCATGATGGGGAAAACATCATGGCAGGAGCGCGAGGCAGCACTGGCTTCAAAGTCAGGAAGCAGAGAGATAAACACTGGCACTCGGCTTGGTCCCCACCCCCACCCATTGAAAACAGATTCCTCTCTTATACAATACATCCCAACCCCAATTTCCCCCCCTCCGCTTCTCTAACTCTCCCCCACCTCCCCTCTCCCCCAGATCCGCTCCCTCTTCATTTCCTCTTCAGAAAAGAGCAGGCCTCCAAGAGAGGAGAGCCACACAGGACAAAAGAAGACCAAGAGAGACTAGGCAAAGGCTCTCATATGAAGGCTGGACAAGGCAACTCGATAAAAGGAAGAGTCCCGAGAGCTGGCAAGAGTCAGAGACATACTCCCACTGTTAGGAGTCCCACAAAAACACCAGGCTTACAGCCATAAGATATACAGAGAGAATCTGGGGCAGGCCCTGTTTTGCTGGGTTTGTCTCTGTGAGCCCATATGAGCCCTGCTTTGTTGATTGGCTGGGTCATGTTCTTCTGGTATCTGCTATCCCCTCTGACTCCTATCGTCTTTTCTCCCCCTTTTCCTTGGGTTTCCCAATCTCTGAGGGGAGGGAACTGATGGAGATCACCAATTTAGACTCTCTCTCTGCGAAATGTCCGGCTGTGGGTCTATGCGTCTGTTCCCATCTATTGCAGGAGGAAGCTGCTTGGATGATGACTGACAAGGCACCTATGAGGATAGCAGAATGTCATTAGGAATTATTTCATTGGTTCTGTGTGTGTGTGTCTGTCTGTCTGTCTCTGTCTCTGTCTCTCTCTGTCTCTCTCTATCTCTGTGTGTGTGTGTGTGTGTGTGTGTGGTGTGTATGTCTGTGTCTGTGTCTGTGTGCCAGTTATGTCTGAGTCTACCCTAGGTCTCCAGGCTCTTCAGTCTTTGGTTCCTGGCTATCCAGGCAGTGTAGGGTATGGGCTCCCTCTTGTGGTGGTGTGGGCCTCAAGTCATACCAAACATTGGTTGGCCACCCCCACAAGTTCTTGCCACCATTGCCCCAGCACATCTTGCAGGCAGGACAGGTAGGTGAAGGGGTCTGTGGCTGGGTTGGTGTTCAGGCTTCTCTTTAAGTAGCCTGCAGAGTACCTTCTCTTACCAAAGACACTCAAACCTAGGGGTGAAATCTCTAAGCTCACACCAGATCAACCTCTCCACGTTCAGGGCCCCAGTCCATGGGACAGTGCCACCAAAACTGGAGTAGATCTTCACTCCTAAGGTAAATTCTCCTGTAAAAGCACAGAGAGGCCAGCAGGTATGTTTCCATGGTGAATCTCAAGCCAGTTAAGTTTGCAATCACAATTAACCATCACATCAAGCCTCCCCCAAGAGTCAGGTGTCAAATATTTATCTCCTTTGCATTTACACTTCTTTACTGATGCCTTAAATAATGGGCGTAGGTGGCAGGTGTAGTCACTCTCGTGACTTTGAAATGCTGACGGGTGTAAGTTATATCTAAAGGCCATCTGAAACAAAGGCAATTAGATACAACATTTGTTGTTATAATTGGGCAAATAGAGGCATTGCTGATAATAATTGTGATTGTTGCCTACA